>BLSH010069124.1:353707-365659 GCA_018402905.1 Glandirana rugosa | reverse complement strand
GACGACCCCCTGTGGACACATTCCTCCGTGAGGTGACCCCCTGTGGACACATTCCTCCGTGAAACGACCCCCTGACAGGTGTCCCCCAGCGGAGTGCCTCCTTACACAGGTGTCCCCCAGCGGAGTGCCTCCTTACACAGGTGTCCCTAGCAGAGTCCCTCCTTATACAGGTGTCCCCCGCCGGAATCCCTCCTTATCCAGATGTCCCCCTGCGGAGGCCCTCCTTACACAGCTGTCCCCCAGCAAAGTGCCTCCTTACACAGGTGTCCCCCAGTGGAGTGCCTCCTTACACAGGTGTCCCCCAGCGGAGTGTCTCCTTACACAGATGTCCCCCAGCAAAGTGCCTCCTTACACAGGTGTCCCCAGTGGAATGCCTCCTTACACAGGTGTCCCCAGCAGGACACGGCTCTGTAAAGCCGCCCGCGGCTCTGTGAAGCTGCTCGCCCGTGGGCCCGCTATTAGGGACTCCTCGGGACACTCGGGGTTGAGGACAAAACATTTGGGGCTGCAGCCCTGATAGCCACCCCCTTGCATTGCCCCTGGCCCTGGTTATCTGGATCCCATCTAAAAGTAGGCTAATGTGCTTGTGTCCAAAATAACTGTGGGCTTATCACTAGATTGTAAAATCAACTAGAACAAGAACTGGTTTAAATATTGAGCTGTGGTTGGTTCAAGCAGACAGGGCATGTTTTGTGAATAAACATTCAACATTTATCAGGGGGACACATTTTTTTTCTTTTGCTTTTCCTTTTATTAGTGATAATGAATAAATAAATTCTTCATTTATTATGGCAAGTACTAAAAAATAAAATGTTCCTATTTTTTCTTTTTAGGGGCACCATCTTTTTTATATTTTCAAATTTGTTTGATGCATCTTGTAAATTTTCTCTTTCACTGTTATGATTAAAATAGCATTTGTTTTCTAAATGCCAGCAAAATGTATTGTATTTTGAAGGACATACATTGTTTATTTGTCTTATGTCCTTGCACTTTTATATTATAGAACATAATTATTTGAACTACAGCAACCCAGAATTCTTCAGATGTGTTTTTTCTATTGGTACTGCAGATCATATCCTCACGTCCTATTCTAAAATGTAAAAAATAACTAAACCAATAGTTTTACAAAATACAGTAACAGCCACACACATGGGACAACCTAACGTTAGAAGTGATTTATTCTCCCAAAGCAAATATAACTTTGCACACCGGTACTGACTAGTATTCAATTTTATCTTCTCCCTCAGGGCAGGCACCCAACATCCTCCTTATCAACCAATGATGTCATTGGTTGTTAGGATGCTGGTGGCTGGAAGGTTGTAATGGTGCACAATGAAAACCTGTGCTTTATTGTAACTAAAAGTCATGCTTTATCCACCCCCTGATGTGTATACAAATTTGGGCATTTTTAGGCATTTATTCCAAGGCATTTGTTTGAAATAGACACAGACCCATTTAGTTGCCACAGATTCATGTATGTAGGAAGTGAAGGGATTCCAGGTTTTATCTACATGTGTATATTTTACAGCTGCCTGCAATGATGAGCACAATAGGATGCCTGCGGTAAGGCTGCATGTTTTTTTTTTTTTTTTCTGCATCTCAACAACTTTATGAAGAATTTGCTATTTTTTTTGGAAGACATTTTTTTATGGAAATTATACAGTTTTAATAAATTCTGTACTTGGGCATAGAATTCTAAGAAGATATTATCGGGATAGAAGGTGCAAGTTTAAAAATAATTATTTATTTAAACTAGGTCACCATTTCCTATCTTAAATTGCAACACCAAAAGATTAGATTAGATGTTACATTGTATTAAAATCTTATAGAAAGATAGATCATTTATAAACACAAAAATCATCCCAGAGAGGGGTTATGTCCTGACCATATTAGTATTAACCATGATGAGGGCCCTCTCTAGATGTATACCCTTTAAACATGCTATTTGCGCTCTTTATACAATTTACTCTTTCGTGCTGATAAAGTTGCATCATATTCCATATGGCTACTGGTCACAAGTCAGACAAATAATGCTTTTGGTAGCTGAATGTAGCATTTTCTAATATTGTAATGCGAGTAAGTAGATTGAGAAGCATTGCAGTATATGATTCACGTTTGATATAATTTATGTGCAATCTTCTTTAAAACTATCTAATGGAACTTTAAAAGTGTAAGTAAAGCCATCATTTTTTTTTTTTTTTGCAGGATTGAGCTGTCAAAGGGACAGGTGAGGAAAACTTCCAATAGAGACACCGGTTTTGGTGATAACCTTCTAAGCTTCCTGCTGTGTCTCCAGAACAGGATGTAAAGGGAAATTTCCCTGAAGGGACATAGACCGAAATAAAAAGCATGACATTGGTGTAAACCATCCCCTACTCTATTCACACCTAAAAAAATGCTTGGCTTTACATGTGCTTTAAGTTTAGTAGTGATAGGAGCTTCTATCAACAAACTTTTGTTTAATTAAAGTGGGTTTTGAATTTCTATACTAGTCTATAGGGATGCAAAACCTGACTGAAGCAGATCAATGGCAGGCCAAAAGGAAGTCAACTGCAGGTCAAATGTACATGTCTGATGCCATTTACATAGAGATTCAAATCAGGTACAACAACTGTCAGAAGAACGTTTTTTTGGAGAAAATAGTAACTTAAAGTAGAACTATAGGCACATGTTTTTTCATTTTGGATAGAGCAAGGGAGGGTTATAACCACTGTCAGATTTTATCTTTTCCATCTGTGTCCCATTGTGGAGATTCCCTTCACTCCCTGTCCCAGAGCCAAACAGGAAGTGAGAGGAAATCCTGCAAATTAAGGGAATTTGTTGGGGCCCCCCAGGTCACCAGAACTAGTGTCCCCATTAGAAGATTTCCCCTCTATTACTGTTCTCGGGACAACCCAAAATTTGGGATTTTCTTTTACTTTCACTTTCAATGATAATGATGAACAGGAAAAATAGAGAGGAGATGAATCTCTGTAAAGGGGGCACAGACAGCAATAAAAACATGACAGGTGTTCTAATCCCTCTGCACTATATCCCTCTGCCTTTAGTTATAATTTAAGAATTAGTGAATAAAGTCACTGACAAATCAGTACTATGCACTTCTTAATACCCAGCGTATGTTCCTTTGCTATATCTCCTACCCTATGCTGCTGTACATTAAACTATAACAATCCCTAAAAATCATGGCTTATCACCATGGAGTAAGAGTTACACCTCAACAATTATCTTAATATTTGACATTGTCAGCTGAATTCAGTATTTTAACTCAACAAGTGTAATATGTAAAATTTTATGAACTTCCAGTCTCTCCCAATTATAGTTATGTCATCATTAGTATACCAGCTTTATAGCAACTGGCACATCATTAACAAACTTCACTTATTCTGGGTCAACATAAAATGAAAACAATGCTTTTAAGAGAAAGAGAAGTGCATACTCATCGTCATCATCAGGCTCCACCCACTGCAGGGTTTAGCTCCACATCATTGATGTTGGAGGTTTGCATCCTAGCAACCAATGAAGCAGCAAATACACTACAAAATAAAAAAGTAAATGCCCTCCATCCCTCCAACCTTAGCGCTAGCCTGTCTGTATGCCTTCCAGTAAATGCCTCCATTCAGAAAAAGCTTCCTTATTTGCGAGCGATTCCTTATTCCCAATGTCATAATTCTTTTCAGCTGAAGGTATTAAGCAAGAGAAATACATGCAGGGAAGAAGCTGCATCTTTCCTCCTCTTCTCTGGGAAAGGATAGCTCTCACACCAGAATATGAAGCATCCACTTCCATGATAGAAGGTAGTTCAGGATCGGGATGTATGAATATTGGTGCAGAATTAAAAAGTGTCTTTAGTTTTCTAAGGGCAACTTGTGCATCCGGTGTCCACACAAAGGGCGTCCCTTTCCTTGTCAGCTGTGTAATTGGTGTTATTACCCTATAGAAGTCTCTTTTGGATTTTCTGTAGAAGTTTACAAATCTAACAAATCTTTGTACTCCCTTCACGTTTCTAGGGGCAGGCTGATCCACCACTGCTTTGATCTTATCAGGTCCCATACTCACTCCTTAAAATTCACATTTCTTCAGTTTGATGTAAAATCAATTCTCTCTTAATCTTTTGAAGACAGTGGAAACAGGCTTGTGATGCTCCTCTAGATTATAAAAAAAAATAAGGATATGAACCCATTACCTCTGCTGCATCGAGCAGTACCTTTTCTTGCTGAGCCACCTGAGATGCTGGGCAGCTCCCTGCCTAATCCCTTGGTACAAATTTACTTTCTATCTTGTGTCTGGTAAATCTTGAGCTCTTTGATCCTCCCATGAAATTCCTATTTAAGCCATGCCTTCGCATTTCCGACACTGAATGTGTAGCCAAAACCATCAGAAAAGTGTTGTAATTTTTTATTGAATTCCCTCCAGTGTATCAACATTAAAATTATCCAGATGTTATCTAAAACATTTATAATATGACAACAGTGCTTAAACTGGACCTTCACACAATTTAGAGGGTCTCTTGACTTGCCCTCAACCCCCACCCCCCTTCACCTTCATGCATGCAGATACTAACCTTTTTTTTTTAATAGGAAAGTTTTAGGAATGTAGTTTGCCTCACATTTCCGGCTTTCTTGCCTAGGCAAGAACAAAAACCTACCCACACCTCTCTGGGATACTGACATCACACAATGCATGTGACAGGCAATTTTACTACCATACCCTGTGATATGTTATTATATATTCGAATGTGTGTACTCCTGCGCTTCCACTAATAGGGAGAATACCAAATAACTATATTGACAGCTGCTCACACTTATTAAGTCAATCCTGACAAAAACTTAGATAAACATGTGGTGTGTAGTGGAGCGCTGACAGCTATTAAAGCGTAACAAAGGATAATGCTAATTACTATATTGTAACATAAACCATGTGTAATAATGTGAATCCGCTGTGAAAAAATAAATCATATATGACTTTAAAAAATAGGTGTGTTATGTGTTATCTGTGTTGTTCTCCTCTTCTCTGCACTGTATATTATACATTCATGTGCAATCAAATATTATAGTGAATATCTCCTTTTATTGCAGAAATTGTGAATCTCAAGGCTGGATCCACACAAACCATAATATACATACAAAAATATCATAGATGTAATCACACTTAATAACTTCTCCACTTAGTGCTCACAAATAATATTCGGTGCCCAAAAATTAATGTCCCAGTCTGTGAAAGTGTCTCAAAATATACAAAACACAAAAATAGTAGAAATGGTTCAAATGCCAAAAAGGGTGATCGATATAAAATAGTGACTGCTTATATGATGTTTATATAATTCCAATGCGTCCAGTGACCCGACATGACATTCTTCCAATTATTCCTTATTTCCTCCACCAATATATGTGCTGATCTTGTGCTTTAAAATCTACGGCAATTATCCAGTGATTCACTCCACATGTGCCAACTCTATATGTTCTAGCCTCTCACCTGAGATGTGCTAGATCTTAGCACATAAAGGTTTCTTTGTCTTGTGGGAATAGAGACCCACCACTAGGGGTCCTCTGTGTGTCCTCCACTCCTACTTCTCCTCTGTTTCTCTATATAGCTGGGCTCCTTCTCATACTGTCTGCAGCCTGAAATATAGCATCTGAGATGTGCTAGACCTTAGCACATAAAGGTTTCTTTGTCTTGTGGGAATAGAGACCCACCACTAGGGGTCTCTGTGTGTCCTCCACTCCTACTTCTCCTCTGTTTCTCTATATAGCTGGGCTCCTTCTCATACTGTCTGCAGCTTCCAATATAACATCTGAGATGTGCTAGACCTTAACACATAAAGGTTTCTTTGTCTTGTGGGAATAGAGACCCACCACTAGGGGTCCTCTGTGTGTCCTTCACTCCTACTTCTCTGTTTCTCTATATAGCTGGGCTCCTTCTCATACTGTCTGCAGCCTCCAATATAGCATCCGCTTTGCCAGAGTCTCTTTGCCAGAGTCCATGACAAGTAAGATACACAACACTACTGTCTATAGAGAGAGACTTCAAAACATTACACCTTTCACATATTCTAGCATAAGTTCCTACACATTTCTTAGCATTTTGTCACGTGACTTCAGAGAGCCGCAAGGGAGGTTGGTGCTTCCTTTTTTGCCAGATACTGTGGTTGTAGGTCTGAGCAGGAAGCAGGTAGCTATATAATGTCAGGCATAAGTAACTGACTGCAGGTCCCACTTTGGTCAATGTCCGAATGGCTGTAGGAGGAAATGCCCCCCCCGACCAGCACAGTACTCTCTAGATCTCACTACCTGTCTTTGGTTGCAAAATTCCAGAACATCAACTTACCACTGAAGTTATGGCATTTGACAGCTGAATGACATGCTCATGACTTCAATACAAGGGCGCACCACCATGTCTCTACACTTCAGTATCATTGCTTTTATGCACATTTTTTAGATTAGGTCGGGATCATTTTGATAACCAGATTAAAACATTCTTTAGAAAATAGCAAGTGCAGAATGAAGGTTTGAACTGATTGGTTACTGTGGGTTACTCTTTTTTACCATGGTTACCTCTTTTGCTACAACGTTGATCATTTTTTTCTCTTCTGCTGCTCTTTTAATAATGCGTCTATCGGCTTTTATGCACAATATAAATATTCGTATGTCCACAATCACTTGAAAATGGAGACAGTTGAGGCGTTCTGTGCCTACTTCTGACATAGCATAAACTGTGGGTCTTTGATTATAAAATCCTTCTGGTTCAGTTGTCAACTTATATATTATGTTCATGGAGTATTATTTACTTTCTGAATGTATAGCACCACATGTGAGCTACTTTGATTTGTAAAGATGTATAGATACTACAAAAAATAGTGCTAAGAATATCCAAACAGTTCTCCAGGGATTCTTGAGATGAATCCAGCTACTGTATGTACATGAAAATGAGTGTATCATTTCTGCACCGCTGAGCCTGCCCTGAGATTCAAACTAATTCCATGTGCTGTCATAGTTTGCTTTGAAAAATAGTGATTAGAGCTTGATTTAATGCAATCAAACTGTAGGGTTCTAGGAAGAAGCTGTCAGAAACTCGGAAAAGAAAAATCAAGTTTGCCTTTGAGAACTGTCAATTGCATGTGAAAAAAAAAGTGTGAAAGAAAACTATCAACTAGGGTAATTCAAAATACAATGTAAGTAAGCTTTTTGCATACATTACTAGAAATTTATGTTTGCATATGCCAAGGTGTTCTTTAGTTGCTGTAGGAGCAAAACTAAACATTTGTGATCCTGCAATGTAGTTTTCTCTCTAAAATGAAGACCAGGCCATTTATGCCAAAGAACGCTGCAATTTATGTTAAAAAACACTGCATAACGTATGTGTTTACATGATTTCAATAGAAAATTGTTCATCCTGTTTCTAAGTTTTCACTTATCACTGCAATTATTCAGAGAAACATAAGAAAAATAAAAAATACAGCTTTGTGTTTAAATAGCAAATACATTTTTACTTTAAAGAATATTGTACCTGTATGGTTATACAGCCATAGAAATAAAATAATATAGGAGTTTAAAGCAGAGCCCAAACCCTGGTGACATACATACCTCTACATGGTAGATAAAGAATGCAAGTTATTTTGAGCCAGCTACTCTAATGGTGGTCAGAGACTGTAAGAATACACCTTCTGGGCAAAGCTGTGGAATAGTGAAATGCAACTGAGAGGCGGTGCAGTAGTGTACCAGTTCAGATTTAATACCTGGAAGGAAGGCTTGCAATATAGCCAGAGATGAGCTGCTGAGTTAATAGTGGTTCAACACTAACATGCTGTTGGAAGGTGGATCTCTTCATTGTGTAGCAAACATTCTCCTTACACCCACAGTAGCACTGTATTGTCACAGAAAAATATTCTGTAGAGTAAAATCTGAAGAACATAAGGTTGAACTTTAGCGGAAACAGTATAAAACAAAGCTAGGAAAACCTAATTTCATGTATAATATGCACACTTTTCATAAGAATATAAGAAATAGAACTTGATGCAACATATAGTATAGTTCTCAGCCACCTAGATCTGGGACTGCTGGTATCCCCCTCCACCCAATGCTGGAGGACCCTTAAGATTCTTGTACTATGAGGTGGATACTGCTTCTATAGTGCTTTCATCTCTTTGTGGCTGTGATGCCTAAAGGATTACTTAGCATGCTCATAACTAATAACGTTGCTCTGGAACACTGTTTTCCTTATATGACCCGTCTACTTCAGAGATATTCATATTGACAGCCTTTTTGTATCAACTATAACTTTATATATGAAAACTTGTTATGTCGAAATGCAACAGTATATAAGCGATTATGGTCCTGCATGGGAACTTCAGTGGTTGGCCTGGTCTCTAACTGCCCCTGCATTTGCCTATGAGAGTTTTTAGTAGTTCAAGCTGTACTATTTTTGAATACTAACCTGATATATATTTCCTCCTAATGAAGCAGAATTAGTTGTCTGAGAAATGCGTCAAGTAATCTCCAATCCACCGCATGTTTGGCACTTAAACACATGCTTTTATATGCATTCAGCTTGCCTTTTGAGATCCTATTAAATCCCTTGTGACCACCTTCTGACCTCATTCTAAGCTGCATATAACTGAAGCTGCGTCTGCATTCTTATTGACTAGTATAGAAAATGGCCTTGTACATAAGCTCTTAGATTATCAATAGAAAGGAAAATGTCTTTGTTAAAATGATGGGTGCTTTTGCAGTAGCAGGACCAGTGGCATATTCCCCATGGGTGCAATGTGTGAGATGCATATGGGCCCTAATTTGGGGGCCCACTGTGCCCTCACACATTGCACAGAATTGGGATAATGCCATTACATGTCTTTGCTGCAGCTGCTACTGTCACTGACGGCTGCAATAAAGATTCATCCAGCATGGCAGGGTTAAGCGAAGGCATGTTCAGATACAGTCTGAACTGTGCCTGAGCTATTCCACTGGGAAGCTATCAAACATGACAGCTAATCATAGGCAGAGGAGACATTTCTCAACTGACAGCATGGCCCTTACATACGTGGGAAATGCCTCTGCCAACTAATGATAAACTGTCGACTGTGACAGCTTCCTGGAGGTATGGTTTGGGTGGGTTCAGACCCATATCTGAGCTCATCCAGGGAGGAAATCACTGCCGGTTCCTGTTTCCAGGGGGAGAAGGACTTTGATTGGCCACAACTAGGGCCATTCACAATCCTTCTAACACTGCCTACTAGACCCAGGGCTGCAGACAGTGGTAGGGAAAGACATGATGCTAAATAGTTGAGAAAGAAGGAGAGAGAGTTGCCAAACAGTCCAGAGAGAATGGTAAGCTGTTCAGGGGAGGGCTGTGTGGCTGTATTTTGGGATAGAGGGCCATTTAATGCTGACCTCTGAACTCTGGACCACTTAGGGCAATGTCACAATAGGAATCACTTTTTAAACCACATTCTAGTGTGAACAGGACCTTACTACTGAGCCCTGAACTTCACCTACTGGATTCTTGCACTCTGTGGCCCACTGCTTTCAGAAAATGCCCCTGGGCAGGACCACACCTCTGTTAATTGAAAAATACATAGTTCTACTGTTCAATGTAGAATACACATGGATTGTATGTCAGAGTGTCACTAATTTGGTATGGTTTTGTGGATTTATCGGTAAAGGGTATCTTTAGCACTAGAATTTTAGTTATATTTATTCCTCTATTTCATTTACTCCAGTTTATGTACATCACACTGATTGTTGTATTAAAATGATTAAAACAGTAATGCCTCGCCTTCAGTAAAGGCCCGTATACAGGATATAAATTGGAAGAAAAATTTTGTCCGACGAATAATCTTCCCATTTTCAGATCGTTAGCATGGTGCTTTCGACAGCCGATTCCAATTTTTTGACAAAAGCTTGAAGACTATAACATTTTAATTGTACGTGAACACAACGTTCAATTTTAATTTAATTAGTATGGTTTTCATCTGAAAAAAATCATAGCAGCAAGACTACGCATGCTCAGAATAAAAAAATACATGGAAATCTATTCAATGCATTTCATCACTTATGAAGTTGAATTCTGTCGTACGAGAATTTTCGTATGGTGAGTAACCTCTTCACTTTCGACATGAGACTAGCATGCAACAAAAAACGGACAAACTTTTGTCCAAAAATCTGATCGTGTGTACGAGGCTTTACTGCTTGCCTGGTGTATGGAATGAGTTCCATAGCAACACTCCCAGTAGGCACTCCTACTACTACCTTTCCAACACATTTACTGAAAGTATTGATTTTGCCTGTCTAAGACCCCATGTACACTATTAGATTTTATAGAGATTTTTTCCTTCAGATTTACCAAAACCATGTAGTGCAAGGGCCTGCCTGTTTGCATACAAATTGAAACTCTTAAGATTTGACCTCATATTATATGGTTTTGGTAAATCTGAAGACAACAATCTGCAGAAAATGGAATAGTGTGTATGGGGTCTTAATCGTATTATTTGGCTGAAGAACCTTTAGTAAATTAGCCCAAATTGTAATGTGTGGTCATTTTAAAACTCATGGACTGCAAAGGAGGACCTTTAAGCCTCGTACACATGGTGCGATGGTCATATGAAAATGGTCGTACGACCGTTCGTTGTACGATCATCCGACTGTTAGTATGCGCGATTAGAACAGCCGACATACAATGGTCGTACAACAAAAGTTGGATAAGCAAACTAGAAAACTTTGGCAGTACCAACAAGCAGTCGTACGACCGTAGAAGCCTACGTTCCTACTTCACAAATTACATGCACCTGAACTTCCTCTTTATACGTTCGTAACACGTCACTAAGTTCAGCTTGGTTGCATGATCGCTTAGTGCATGTCAGTACGTGGGATACATCAGCCAACATACAATTTGGTCCATTCGGTCGTACGACCGTCGCACCGTGTGTATGAGGCTTTACATTTAGAATAATGGTACTGTAATTGTAAAACTAACTCAACATGCACTAAATAGTAGATATGCACATCAGGTGTAAAAAAGATACCCTTAGAGCCGGTTCACACTACAGCGACTTGGGAGGCGACTTGTGCCGCTCCAAGTCGCCCCAAGTCGCTTGCAAAGTGAAATCCCATAGAAGTGAATGGACGCGGTCTAAATGTACACTACTGAAGTCGCTCCGACTTCTGAAAAGCTTCCTGTACTACTTTGAGGCGACTTCTATCCGACTTGTGCCCATAGAAATCAATGGAAGTCGCCTCCAAGTCGGATCCCCATCTAAAAAGAAGCGACTTCACAGTGAAAAGAATAGAATTTATTTTAGGGCAGCCCCCTCCCTCCCTTCTCTGATTGGCCACAGCAAAGTCGCCTGGCATGAAGTCGTGTTGTAAGTCGCGCTATAAATTGCCCAAAGTCGCGCTGAAGTCGCGCTGAAGTCGCCTGCAAAGTCGTGCATGAAGTCGGATCGCCTCAGTGTGAACCAGCTCTAAAGGTCTTATCATTGATTTCTAATCAAATATACAGGGAGTGCAGAATTATTAGGCAAGTTGTATTTTTGAGGAATAATTTTATTATTGAACAACAACCATGTTCTCAGTGATTCCAAAAACTCATTAATATCAAAGCTGAATATTTTTGGAAGTAGTTTTTAGTTTGTTTTTAGTTGTAGCTATTTTAGGAGGATATCTGTGTGTGCAGGTGACTATTACTGTGCATAATTATTAGGCAACTTAACAAAAAACAAATATATACCCATTTCAATTATTTATTTTCAGCAGTGAAACCAATATAACATCTCAAAATTCACAAATATACATTTCTGACATTCAAAAACAAAACAAAAACAAATCAGTGACCAATATAGCCACCTTTCTTTGCAAGGACACTCAAAAGCCTGCCATCCATGGATTCTGTCAGTGTTTTGATCTGTTCACCATCAACATTGCGTGCAGCAGCAACCACAGCCTCCCAGACACTGTTCAGAGA
>BLSH010069124.1:316835-331362 GCA_018402905.1 Glandirana rugosa | reverse complement strand
TTGATTACTAGTCTTATCTAGGAAAACAAAAATACGATTACTCGCATCTCACTTATAAGTTTATTCTAAGAAAAACATAACCCCACTATCTGGTCAGCAAATTAAACACACACGAGTCGGGTTGTTTGATTCCATGTTCTTCCTTCTTCCACGGGGATTTACGTCATTTTGATAATGTAGTTATTTTTGTCCTACTAATGTGAGTGTTCCATACCTTCAGTTGTCCGTATAGGCGTGCGAACAGACACCTGGAAGAAGGCGCCTCTAAATGCAGTAAAATTTATTACATCAATAAAAACAGGATGATTACACTGACAAGGTATGGAAGTAAACAGGCATATCCGCACGCTTGTCTGCGGATTGACGTGTGTTCAAGCAGCAGTATAATCCTTGTGTGCAGGGTCTACACAGAGACCCCGCACACAAGGATTATACTGCTGCTTGAACACACGTCCATCCACAGACAAGCGTGCGGATATGCCTGTTGACTTCCATACCTTGTGAGTGTAATCATCCTGTTTTTATTGATGTAATAGTTTTACTGCATTTAGGGGCACCTTCTTCCTTCTTGTACCTTAGTTTGTTGGGCTGAGCACACACAAATTAAACGACTGGTCTATCACCCCAATACAAAAAGAATCTTATTTGAATATTCACTCTACGCTCATTAGCATAAAAACAAAAGGATCTATTCTGATCATTAGTTATGTCTTTATATTATTTCAAATGCTTCAAACGTTAGCAAAAAGTCCAAACTATTGCATCATGTAATCCAAATGAAACAAATGAATTGAAAATTGAATTCATTGTTTTTGTTATAATGTATTTCAAGTTAGTTGAAGTTTGTTGTTTATTGTGATTTAGAGATTCGAATCTTCGAATCATGCAAGTTTTGTCTGAATTTATATACGTAACAAAATGAAATGCACATGTCTAGTAGTACCATGTGATCTTGTTGCTGTGTATTTTATAAAGTAATGCATGTGATACTGGCATGATCTCAGCCCATTCAAATGAACAAGCAATTACATTCCTGTGCGATTCACGGGGGCTCAATAACTATTCACTTAGCAAGGAAATTTTCCCCAGAGCTTAGTGAATGAGGTGAAGCTCCACTGACTTCCATCATTCAATCATGTGCAAGCAAAAATGCTGTTTTTCTATTTTAAATATTCCTTGCACATGATTGGGTATTCTTTGCAAATGAAAATGACATCACATTCACTAATCTCTGGGGAAATTTCTTTGCAAAGTGAATAGTCTATCTGTCTTTAGTAAACTAAACCAATTACATAATATATGTGAAAAATCAGCGCAAATATTTATCAAAAAATTGTGTCAAAATAAATTAAAGAAAGTGAGGATATAATTATAAATCAATAGGTTGAGCTGCTGACACCTGCAATGTGAAACCACCCTATTTCCACCTTAAATCAATAATTTGCTTCACCATTTTTTGATTATTATTAAACTAATTACATCAATGCCAACAGTTGGGATAGAAGTGCCCTTCAATTGCGAGGCCTGGAGAGCTAGATACATACCTCACAACTTTCTGAGATGGGAATGAGGGACACCTATTAGCAAAAGTATGTAGGCATAAGATACACACCCTGCCCCCCCCCCCCCCCCCCTTAAAGAAGAATCGTACAAAAAAAAGATTGGTTAAACTCACTTTTTTACCACTAATTTTCCTTTATATTGCCTTGGAATTTCCAAATGCAGCAATTTAGAAATTGGATGAAAGATTTAGCGCTGTAAAACACTATTTGATACATAAGTATTGCATTTTATATACAACTAAATAGATCAAGACCAAAATGAGGGACAAATGAGGAGGAAAGAGGGAGAGAGGGACTATGTTCCAAATGAGGAACAGTCCCTCAAAATCAGGGACAGTTGGGGGCTATGTAGATTAGGGCTTTAGAAACATTGCTCAGGAACATATGGCTCAGAACACAAAGAACAAGCATATTAACAGTAAGCAATCTATTTAGGATATTTTCATATATTGCCTACACAATCTAATAAAATTATTTATGAAAACAAAAAGTTATTTGAACTTGTCTTTTACATATGTATATGCATTAATGTCTGTTTCATTATTAAACAAAATATGGAATAAAACATTAATGCTGTGCAGATGGTACATTTTGTGATATAAAACTACTGGCAGCCACTTCACACGCATTACCAAGAGAACAGAATTATGACACACATTCAGATTCTGTGCTTCTTTTCCTATTTCAGTTTTCTGCTGTCCCATAGTTTTCTGTCTTGTTTGATTGAGGTTAAACTTTGCACTTGCTCCAGTAAAATATAATGATAAACATTTTTTTCCAGATGTCTGAGTGCTGAAGGATAATACATATATAGCTGTGCTGAGACAAGCCATTAATCTTAATGTAACAGACAGCAATTTGTGCTAGCTGCAGCAGAGATTGAAAAAACATTATTTGCATTCAGCAAAGGAAACCTAATGTAAAGATATTTTTTTGTGGACATATGTGTATCTGCCTTATTTTATTCCTTTGTTGGCTTGGTAAAGGAAACTTAACTCTTTGTGGTAAGTCCCATGCTTGATACATGTATACCACTGTACAGTATATACAGCATATTTTCCTCAACCTGAACCTTCAGACATCCTAAGACAAATATATTTTGCTGAACACAGCGGGTGTCTGAATGTGGTTTTAAAATTGAATATATCACTCTTCTTTCATATTAATAATGAGACTGATTTCTCTGGAGACCCTTCCTGCACTCCAAGGGCTCTTTTAATGAACTCTGCCTTGACAGATTAACTCTAGTAGTAGCGTAAAGGGTGGTGGCTGACATTGCAAGATTCTTCATACTATTGTTGTCCTCAGTTGTCAAAATCCAATGTAAGAGCCTCAGTGGCAAACAGAATAATTAAAGCACACCTTGCAGTATTATGGAAGGTCCACTTAAAGCGGAGTTCCACCCACAATTGGACCTTCCATTTATTGGATTCCCCCCCTCCGGTTCCACATTCGGCACCTTTTGGGGGCCACGGCAGATTACGTCAGCAGCTCAGCCCCCCAACGCCGAGCCAGTGAAAGTGCACAGCGGTGCCTCACACATGCGCAGTAGGGGCCCGGCATGAAGCTGTAATGATCCACTGCCGGGTTCTCTTACCCGCAATGACAACGGCAGCGCCTGACAGCTGATGGAAACATCAGTGGTGGTGCCGACATCGCTGGACCCTAGGACAGATAAGTGTCTACTTAGTAAAAGTTAGCATCTACAGTATGTGTAGCTGCTGGCTTTTCATTTTTCCAGGGGTGAGCGGAACACCGCTTTAACACATCATGGACCCTCCCCATCACTGTTAGCTGCTTTAAGGTTAAAAATCTGTACAAAAAATAGTTATTACATTTACTTACCTGACTTCTATATTGTAGGGGTGAAGTGACCATACTTCTGATGAGATCCTGGGGAATGCTGAGTACACAAAATCTTGAAAGATGTTACTCCAGCACAGTGCAAGAACATCTTCTTGTGATATTTTGAATTCTCAGCATTTCCCAGGATGTCGCCAGAAGAAGCATGCTATTCTTTTAGAATAGGCACTGTTGGGATGAAAGCCAAGTGTAGCGCCCTCTACAGTAGGTAGGTGCTAGTGTCAGGTTTTTGTTGACAGAGCAGGTAAATTTAGTCAGGCCTTACTGGGAGTCGGGCCTGATTGCTTTGATTCTGGGTGGGAGAGTGGCCTAGGGAGTTATTGGTGACTCCAGTAGTGACACCCCTTGGTAACCCTTCCTTTCTGGATCAGAAAGTTATGGAAGAATGGGTGGGGAAGAGGAGGTGAAGCTTTCTTAGGTATGTTAAGGAGCTCTGACCAATCCCCAACCTGGATTGACAGGGGGCAGGCCTCCTTAAATACCTGCGGTCAGCCCAGTCTGGGAGGAGATTTCAGGTGAAAGTTCTGGAGATGGAATAGTGCAGAGGCTGTCGAGGCCTAGAGGGAGCTCCCAGTCTGGGGGGTGACCTCAGTTTAGGAGAGCTCGGCTGCAGCCAGGAGAAGAGAGTGAGATCCTGGAGGAGATGCACAAGGCAGAGCGGGAAGAGACAGCAGGAGAGAGCACTATCAGAGAGATCTCCGGGAACTACAAGTGACAGGTGTCGGTGAGTGATGCACTCCCTAAAAAGCTGAAAGAGGTACACCGGAGCAGATTGGCATGAGAGACAGTCTAGAAGGGAGCAAGAGTCAGTTAGGACTGTGATGTCACTGTGGCAGTGGAGAGGGACGTTGCAGCCAAGGGGGCTGGCAGGGCCTGGAAGAGGATGAGCTGTGAGCGGTAGTCCATCAGACTAGCTTGCACAAATGTACTTTGCTACACTTCGGGGGCCCCAGGGTCCCTGCCTGTAATGGGGGATCCAGAGGTTGTGCTAAAACTACAGCAGGCCTCACCATGTGCTAGCTAGGCTGAACCAAGTTTGTGCAGGAGAGAGGAACAAGGAGTTAACCGTGCAGCAAGTGTTTGTGCTGGGGTGAAGAAGGAGAAGTGTATATACTGAGGTGTATATAGAGGTCCCATAAAAGAACTGTTGAACCATGGGCATCCCATAATCACCCCCCCCCCCAATCCAAGTTCAACCCCCTAATAAAAAACACAAAAACAAAGTACCAGCCTGTTCTGTGACTCCGGATGTGAGAAAGAAGTGTGACTGAGGGCAGTGTGATCAGGTGAACCACAACATTCGGCAACCCTCAAGGGGGCAATGACTACACATGTATAGGTAATTCATTTTCGAAAGAAGCTAATCTTGGTGATAAAACAGACCCTGATAAATTAAGTGGAGCTTGCATTTATACTGCAAAGCCTGTTTAATGTTTAACAGGAATCATACAGTACTGCATTAAAACACTCTTTTCATTTGAAATAGAAATGTATAGGTGTGTTTCTTATAATGGATCAAATGCTAGTTCTCTTTTGCTAATGAAGGTTTGAAAATAAAAGCAGGCTTCTTTGTCACAAGTCAACTGACTCATTCTTGGCTAACATTTGTTAAACAGCCAAAGGCAGTTCACTATTTTATTTTGTATGGCAATGTAAATTACACATATTTATTATCAATGGAAAATCTGAAATGGGTGAAGCAAAAGGAGGATTGCACTTGTGTTTTTTCCTATTATCTAATCATTTGCTTTTGAAATTAGAGCCAAAAACACATGTTGTTGTCATGTTAAACAGGAAGGAGGGAGCTTACTAAATTTCAGATACATCAACAGTTAATTGTGTGTACTGGTAGCATGTTTGAATTGATAAAACTTAGGAAAATGTGCATGTAATCCAGAGATGTACCATAGGTGCTGGTGGTCCCAAACTTGGACCAGTTGTGGTCTAGGGGGACCTCTCCGTGTGACCCAAGTTTGGAATTTTTATTGCCTATGCTTTGGGAGAACAGTGTCCCCAAACTGGGTGCCCCCCTCCCATAAACTCCAATGTTAAGTCCGAAAATTCACCCGACAATAGCCCGTCAATGACTGGTCACTTTGAGGACTCGGTACGGCCAAACCACAGTGCTGGAGGTCCTAAACCTGGACCAGTTGTTGTCCAGGGGGCCCTCTCCATGTGACCCAAGTTTGGTATTTTTATTGCCTAGGTTTCAGGAGAACGGTGTCCCCAAACTGGGTGCCCCCCCTCCCATAAACTCCAATGTTAAGTCCGAAAATTCACCCGACAAGTGCCGGTCAATGATTGGTCACTTTGAGGACCCGGTACGGTTGAACCATAGGTGCTGGAGGTCCCAAACGTGGACCAGTTGTTGCCCAGGGGGCCCTCTCCAAGTGACCCAAGTTTTGTATTTTTATTGTCTATGTTTTGGGAGAACGGGGTTCCCAAACCGGGTGCCTCCTCCCATAGACTCCAATGTTAAGTCCGAAATTTACCTGGCAATTGCCGGTCAATGACTGGTCACTTTGAGGACCCGGTATGGCCGAACCATAGGTGCTGGAGGTCCCAAACTTGGACCAGTTGTTGCCTGGGGGGGCTCTCCATGTGACCCAGGTTTGGTATTTTTAGCGCCTATGGTTCGGGAGAACGATGTCCCCAAACCGAGTGACCCCTCCCATAGACTCCAATGTTAAAGACTGATAACTTCTTTGTTGTAAGGGCCCCTTGAGACACTGGGGCCCCTTACAACAATACTGCCTGTACCCCCCTGATGGTGGTCCTGCCAGTAAATGAAACTGTGAGCCAATGTAAATGTGATTTGACTTTTTTTTCTTTAGAAATGTCATTTTTGCACTGCAGCAGGTTCTATACATGCTACAGATGCGCCACTTTACAGGCAGACTAAGGGGACCCCCTCAGGTACCATCAGAGCCCCCCGACCCAAAGTACCCCCCATGTTTAGAGCATGTGGCCTGGTATGGTTCATGAGAGGGGGTGCTCGACCCCCCCCTTTCCCGACCTGCCAGACTGCATGCTCGGACAATGGTCTGGTATGGATTTTGGGGGGACCCAACACTTTTTTTACATTTTGGCATCCCTCTTAAAATTAAAATTCCTCTTAAAATCCATACCCAAAGTGCCTGCTATGGATTTGGGGGGACCTCCACACCATTTTTTTTTTCACAATTTTGTATTTAAGGTAATGGTATTGTATTGCCGGCCCCTTTCACACTGAGGCAATTTTCAGGTGTTTTAGCGCTAGAAATAGCGTGAGCACTGGGGCGGTGCGCTTGTGGGATGTTAGGAAAAGTCCTTCAAGCAGCATCTTTGGGGCGGGTTGGGAGCGCTGTATACAGCACTCCCAAAACACCCCTGCCCATTAGAAATGAATGGGCAGCGCTTCCAAAGTGCCTGAAAAGCGATTTGGAAGTTTTGCAACACGGGCGCTTTTAACCCCTAATTAACCCCTGTCTTTTTTCTTTATAAATGTAAATTTTGCTGCAGCAGGTTCTATACATAGAACAGATGCACCACTTTACAGGCAGACTAAGGGGACCCCCAGGGCACTATATTTAAAGGAATTTTTCATTTTTATTGTTTCAATTTAAGCATCATTAAAATCACTGCTCTTGTAAAACTTTTGCATTGCTACATGTCCCCCAAGGCAGTACACGGGCCCCCATTCCATTTTTGCGGCCAATAACTTGCATATAAGCCTTCAAAATGGACACTTTTGATTTTACAAGTTTGGGTCTCATAGACTTTAATAGGGTTTGCGGTTTGGGTCTGAACTTGAATGTTCGAGAGTTCTGACGTGAAACGAACCGGCCCAACTCTACTTATATTTAATAGAATGAACAATGAATTACAAAATTTAAAAAGGGGGTATTTAAAACAGTTCTTTGAGGATGTACTTCTGTATTCTCAGAAAACATTGATCTTTATAACTGCATGCAATCTTCAGCATGGGTATGCTTTCCTGCTTGTTGGGGATAAATTCATCTGAAATATACAACATCTAAAATGCTAGTTCTGCCAAGGTTTGTTTACTGATCATGAACGATGTGTAATAACTTTCAACTTTCAACTATGTAACTTTCATCTGTAAAATTATGAAACACCTTTACATAAAGCACTGTACTGAGTAATTGCCCCAAGAATGAGCATAACCCAGCACCCCTGAAGCTTCTTACCTTATCAGTAGGCTTCCACGTGACGTGTGTAGTAGTTTTGTATATGATTTCTTTGTTTATTATGGTTTATGAAATAAAATTTTTTTTTACAAATATATTTTATTTTTTGTGTTTTATAGCTCGAAACTCCATGAATGTGCAAAAATCATTTCACATTCACATTGGAGCTCAGGTGCCTGTAGCTTAACTCTTAATGCTCCTAAAGCTATATAAGCTACTTTTGAGGAGAACTGACCAGGCAACGTCACATGCTGACGGTGGTCGGTGTGCAGATAGTCACCGGGTTGGGGCTATTTAAGGCAGGCTGTTGGAGATCCCCCTGTGTGCAGGATGTTGCCAGAGGGGATTAACCAGACGTGAGACCTTATCTAGGAGGGTTTATATTTGGTTGGATCCCTATACTGCATAGCCTGAGGGATCACCTGTTGGGGATGCTGCGGTCAGTGTGTGTATGTGTGTGTATTGCAGGGCTGTAGTAGATGCTTGGTAGTTGAATGTGACACAGCCCCATTTAACAAGCATCTATGGCTTACTTGAACTTATCATGCTTTTGGGAGAATTTGCTATCTTTGTGACCCTGACAGGAGTGAGCCCCAGTGTGTGAGCTTGCTAAGATGAGCCACTAGAGTTCAAGTTCTGGTGATTTATTTCTCCCCCTGTGGAGCAAGCTTTGGTCTTCCTACTTCATCCCCTGGCAATTCATATTATTTCATCGTACCTCAGGTCAGTTACTTGCTAATAAACATCTTGAGACTGATTTACAGCATATCTCACCCCCTCCTTTTTTCCCCCTCTCACTTTCTCCTCCCTCTTTATTCCCCCCACCCCTTCCCCTTCCCCTTCCCTACTTTTCTTTCCCTCCCCTTCTTTTCCCACATCTTCCTCCCTCCTTTCTCCCTCTCCCCTCAATTTTTTGTCCCCCCCCCCTTTTCCTCTCTACCCTACTTTTTCCTCCCTTCCCATTCCCCCCCTGCCCCTTTTCCCCCCTTCCTTCCTTTTTTCTTCTTTCCTTCCTCCCCTCTCTTCCCCCTTTCTTCCTACCCCCTCTCTTTTTCTTTCCCTCTCTCCTCTCTGCCTTTCTTCCCCTTATTTTCCCTCATTTTCTCCCCCCCCCCACCTCACCCTCCTCCCTATACTATACTTTTTTGTGTTTAATACACTTTCTTTCAGCAGGTTATAATGGATTTTCGATACAATCCTTATCCCTCTATTTCCTCTATTTTCAATTGCAGTTATTGTAACAGTCTATATGCTTGCTGCATGTTCCCTGTGCCTGCCATGGCGGAGACTTGATGGTGCTGCTGTCTTGGTTGCCTCTAAGTGCTGATCCTCATTGGTAAGCAGCATTGTGATTATGCCCCCCCCCCATATTACTGCCTGTTGTATTATTTTTGTTTTGCATTTTTATTGGCCTGTAACAGTGTAACTACGTTTCTATTACTGACATTATTTAGTACTACTACTCCTGAAGAAGCGGAGGTATTTATGAAACATGTAGAGGATTTACTGTTCACTGGGGATTAACTACACCCTTTACTCTCAATCTCTGAGGGCACCAAGCATCAGTGTACCATGTTCTCATTTGTTCTACAATATTTGGTCCCAATATGAGACCGCTGTCTTTTTTAAAGATTTGTATTTATGGAAAAAAAAATAAACATTTGTATCTGGATACCTGTTTTTTTATATTTTGTATTAAATAAAAAATCTGAGTCCATTTGGTCAGTTTTTATGGAGACATATGGGGGAATTGTCTTCTTCGTCATCTTGTACTTTTGAGGATGAACTATATGTTTTGTTCCCATAAGCTTAAATAAGAATGCCTGAAAATCCCAATCTTCTTCTGAACCTAGAGTCTTCTGTACTGGCTGGTCACAGATGATGTAACTCCCATGCATGTGCATGTGAATTACTTTGTGTGAACACTTACTCCAGGAATCTGTGAGATGCCAGGTTAGTAAACTGAGCTGCACATGTGCAACAGTCCGTGTACAAGTTTGGCATTTTTGTTAGCAGGCCAGGATAAAGTATATACACATATATATAGTCTCTTCTGCTATAAAACTATTCTTGCTAGCAATTTTAAGTTAAGTATTGTTCAGCTTAAAAGTCAATTGATACAAATAAAAAACTTACCTTTTAAAACCTCCTATTTGTTATATTTTATCTTGTCCCTAGAGGAACACTCCTAAAACTTGCTCTGAAGAGAAATCTTTGTGTACTAGTAAGAATTTATGACACCTCTATTTCTATAATTATTCATGGACACTATTTGCATAATTTGTAAGGCTTGGAAATCCTTTTTATGTTTTTCAAAATCTAATTAAATGAAAATATGTCAGTATCTTTTTGGGTATATTTTTTATCAGACATAAATTCGAACAAGAACGCTTCTAAAAATGTAAAAAGGCCTCTTTTTTTTAAAAGGCACATGAAAGAATTAGGTTAACTGTTTTACCATGAAATTGAAATTAATTTGGAATATTAACTTCAAACAATGCACTTTATTTTAGTAACAACAGAGGATAACACTATTGTAAAGGCAAATTTAAATACAGGATAAAAGGACTTTGCAAACATATTAAGATAAATTAAGGAGCTTCCATTGCAGATGATTTCTTTAAAAAGCTAGTTGATTGGTATTTTTTTCTGACCTACTGGACCAATACATTCTCAGTCACCAAACTGAAAGCATGCAGACCAGTAAACTCAGAGGAGAGTTGAACTTACCTATCTGCTAGAGTTGAGCGAGTCTGGGATCAGGTTCGGTATTCTGGTATTTTTGGCGCCTTTTCTATAGCTGCTGGACAGCCAATCAACAAGCTTTTCACTAGTTTGCCATTAGAATCCATCACAGCCATGCCTACTAATGGCACGGCTGTGATTGGCCAGTGCATCATGTGACCCAGCCTCTATATGGGGCTGGAGTCACGTAGCGCCGCGTGTCAGATTGTCTCATACTAGAGTAGGGAGAGCTTCATGCCACTGCTGTGAGGGAAAGATTAGTGTTCACAACCATCTCAGACTGCATTAGGGAGACCTTCATTGCGGTCTTGTGAGGGAGACATTAGCGTTCAGAACCATCTTATAGTGCATTAGGGAGATGTTCCTGTCTGTGCTGTGAGGGAGACATTAGCATTCAGAACCATCTTGTAGTGCATTAGGGAAACGTTCCTGTTGGTGCTCTGAGGGAGAAATTATCATACTAAAACCATCTCCTACTGCATTAGGGAAACGTTCCTGTTGGTGCTCTGAGGGAGAGATTCTCATTCTAAAACCATGTACTACTGCATTAGGGAAACGTTCCTGTTGGTGCTCTGAGGGAGAGATTATCGTTCTAAAACCATCTACTACTGCATTAAGGAGAGGTTCCAGTTGGTGCTCTGAGGGAGAGTTTATCGTTATAAAGCCATCTCCTACTGCATTAGGGAGAGGTTCCTGTTGGTGCTCTGAGGGAGAGTTTATCATTATAAAGCCATCTCCTACCGCATTAGGGAGAGGTTCCTGTTGGTGCTCTGAGGGAGAGTTTATCGTTCTAAAACCATCCACTACTGCATTAGGGAGAGGTTCCTGTTGGTGCTCTGAGGGAGAGTTTATCGTTATAAAGCCATCTCCTACTGCATTAGGGAGAGGTTCCTGTTGGTGCTCTGAGGGAGAGTTTATCGTTATAAAATCATCCACTACTGCATTAGGGAGAGGTTCCTGTTGGTGCTCTGAGGAAGAGTTTATCGTTCTAAAACTAACTACTACTGCATTAGGGAGAGGTTCCTGTTGGTGCTCTGAGGGAGAGTTTATCATTATAAAAACATCTACTACTGCATTAGGGAGAGGTTCCTGTTGGTGCTCTGAGGGAGAGTTTATTGTTATAAAGCCATCTCCTACTGCATTAGGGAGAGGTTCCTGTTGGTGCTCTGAGGGAGAGTTTATCATTATAAAACCATCCACTGCTGCATTAGGGAGAGGTTCCTGTTGGTGTTCTGAGGGAGAGTTTATCATTCTAAAACCAACTACTACTGCATTAAGGAGAGGCTCCTGTTGGTGATCTGAGGGACAGTTTATCGTTATAAAGCCATCTCCTACTGCATTAGGTGGAGGTTCCTGTTGGTGCTGTGAGGGGGAGATAATTGTTCTAAAATCATCTCATACTGTAGTAGGGACAGGTTCCTGTTGGTGCTGTGAAAGACAGATTATCGTTCTAAAATCATCTCATACTGGTGTAGGGAGAGGTTCCTGCTGCTGGTGTGAGCGGTGCATTTCTTGTACAAAAATAAAAAGTGCATCTACAATTTTCTTTTTTTTTTTTTTTTAAATAAGGATAATAATGTATTATTCTTTTTTTTGTATTAATAAACAGTGCAACATAGTACATTTGTGTCCAGAATGAGGAGAGCGTCAAATAAGGGACGCGGTGGTGGTCGTGGTGCTGCTGGTGCTGTTGGTGGTGTTGCTGAAGCTCCTGTTGCAAGGAGAGGACGTGGTTGATCTGTGCCAGCTACATGCAGAAGTGAAACACCTTCCTCAGGTGCAGGTAGCCGACAGAACCTTCAACGTTATATGGTAGGCCCGAGTGGCGCTCAACGAATGGTGAAGCCAGAACAAGTACAGGCGATAGTAGATTGGGTGGCTGACAATGCCTCCAGTTCCTTCACATTGTCTCCCACCCGGTCCCTTGATGAAAGCTCAGAGTTGGCACCTGAACCCCATGGCCATCTGTCTTTCACCTCAGCCCTTTGTAAATCAGCCAAGCAGTCTGAGCCCCATGTCATGCAGCAGTCTCTTATGCTTTTTGATGGCTCTGCTGCTATGCTTTCCGTGGGCCATCCACATAGCCCTGGCCCAGAAGTGGAAGATATTGAGTGCACTGATGCCCAATCACTTCTGGTTCAGGAAGAGGACAGGGAAACACCACGGCAGAACGTCTGTGATTATGATGACGAAACACAGGTGCCAACTGCTGCGGCTTTCTACAGTGTGCAGACTGACAAGGAGGGCAGTGGTGAAGGGTGAGTGGAAGATGATGTGGAGGATGATGAGGTCCTAGACCCCACATGGAATGAAGGTCATGCGAGTGACGTGTGCAGTTTGGAGGAAGGAAGAGGTAGTGGTCGCACAGAGGCACCAGCACAGCAAAAGAGGAAGCAGGTTGCAAAAGCGGAGCGAGAGTCCCCTAGACAGTAGGCCTGCTACTACCCACCGCATTCAGGGACCTAGCACACCAAAGGCAGCTGAAAGGCGTTCCCCCGTCGTGGCAGCTCTTCAGACAATGTGCTGACTACAAGACACAAGTGGTTTGCACACTATGCAATGAGAGGCTGAAGCGAGGCACAAATGTTCTAAACCTGAGCAAAACCTCCATGACCGGGCATCTAAATGCAAAGCACTTGCTGCAGTGGAATAAGTACCTCATAATCCAAGAAAGGTCTCGGCCTCCTCTTGCTTCCTCTTCTGCTGCTGCCTCTGCCTCTTCCTCCACCTCTACAGTGCCAGTGTCACCTGCCACCCAGCAAACAGATGATGTGACAGCAACGCCACCATGTCTGCCACCGTCGCCAAGCATTTCCACACGGTCCCATGGAAGCTTACAGCTCTCCATCTCCCAAACACTGGAGGGAAAGAGGAAGTACCCCCCACCGTGATCCCTGGCCCTGAATGCCAGCATTTCAAAATTCCTGGCCTTTGAAATGCTGTCATTCCGTCTGGTGGACACGGACAGTTTTAAAAACCTGATGGCGGTGGCTGTCCCACAGTATGTGGTTCCCAGCCGCCATTACTTTTCCAGGCGAGCCATCCCTTCCCTGCACAAATAAGTCAGGGACAAGATCAAGTGTGCACTGCGTAATGCCATCTGTGGCAAGGTCCACATAACCACTGATACGTGGACCAGTAAGCACGGGCAGGGACGCTATATCTCGCTAACTGCACACTGGGCAAATGTAGTGGCGGGTGGGCCTGAGGCGGCTAGCCGTTTGGCGCATGTCCTTCCACCACCGAGGATTGCAGGGCATTTTTCTTTGCCTCCTGTTGCCTCCTCCTCCTACTGCACTTCCTCCTCCTCCTCCTCCTCTATCACCTCCTCATCCGCTCAGCGTAACACCTTCACCACCAACTTCAGCACATCCAGGGGGAAATGACAGCAGGCTGTTTTAAAACTGATATGTTTGGGGGATAAACCCCACACTGCGCAGGAGCTGTGGACGGGCATTGAACAACAGACCGATGAGTGGTTGTTGCCACCGAGCCTCAAGCCAGGCCTGGTGATGTGCGATAATGGGAAAAGGGGTCGGGGAACGAAAAGTGGGACTTTATATGAAGCTTAAAAGTAGCCTGGTAAGGCTCTAGCTTCCATCCCTTAAACATAATATATACAAAATTGCACAGTTGTGCAATTGGAGAACAGGTGGGACTTTACATGGAGGATGTGGTGGTCTGAGTGTAATCTATTGATGGATATAGGTCAATTGAGGTAGTAAATGAATTTATTAGGTAATCATCAGTTAGACATATACATGGTCACACACGTGATCCAATCAGGTAAAACATGATTATACAATAAAATATAAATTCATACAGTACAATACATGATCTAAGTTCCCCATCCATCAATTCCATATATATATATACACAATATTAAAATCAACAGTAACACACTGCAAGGCCCGTATTTTGAGGTATCTGGGGGTCATACCCCTGGTATAACATAAAATAGATTTATAAACATGGCATGTTGGTAATAGCAAAAAAAAAAACACGACAATGGTAGCTCTACGCGTTTCGTGACTTTTGGGGTCACTCATCAGGAGCAAGCGTGTTAATCAAGATATTCCAGTAGGTAATTCGAATAGGGGAAAAAAAGAAATTAATAAAAAAGATGTCTAATTGTGCGAACGAGGACTACTCACTGGGGTTTTCAGT
>BLSH010069124.1:292990-316445 GCA_018402905.1 Glandirana rugosa | reverse complement strand
CTTCAAGGTGCAGTCGCGTCTGTCCGCTCGTCGTCGTCCCACTCTTGCGACTTTCGTGCGTGTCTGCCGGGCGTGAAAGACGTCGTCGAGACTGTATAGGCCCATCAAAAAGTCTTTAAAGACGTGGTGGTTTAAGTCGTGTACGCGGTCCGTTCCCTACACGTAGTTTGGCCGATCCGGGTCTCGACGATACTCTAAAGCGGGTAATAGCGTGTAGTATATATGTTTTAACGTGTCAACACGTTAACCTCTTGTCCACCCTGAAATGTACCTCCTACACCACCAGAGATTACCTAATAAATTCATTTACTACCTCAATTGACCTATATCCATCAATAGATTACACTCAGACCACCACATCCTCCATGTAAAGTCCCACCTGTTCTCCAATTGCACAACTGTGCAATTTTGTATATATGATGTGCGATAATGGGCGAAATCTCATAGCAGCTCTGGGCCTAGCCGGTTTGATGCACATCCCTTGCCTGGCGCATGTGCTGAATTTGGTGGTGCAGAAATTTCTGAAAAACTACCCGGATATGTCAGAGCTGCTGCAGAAAGTGCGGGCCGTCTGTGCGTGCTTTCAGCGTTCTCACCCTGCTGCTGCTCGCCTGTCTGCGCTGACGTGGAACTTCAGCCTTCCCGCTCACCGCCTCCTATGCAAAGTGCCCACAAGGTGGAACTCCATCTTGCACATGCTGGAGAGACTGTGCGAGCAGCAGCAGGCAATAGTGGAGTTTCACCTGCAGCATGCACAGGTCAGTTGCTCTGCGGAACAGCACCACTTCATCACCAATGAGTGGGCCTCCATGCGAGACCTGTGTACCATATTGCGGTGTTTCGAGTACTCCACAAACATGGCCAGTGCCGATGACGCTGTTCTCAGCGTTACTATCCCACTTCTATGTCTCCTTGAAAAAACACTTTGGGCGATGATGGAAGAGGATGTGGCACAGGAGGAGGAGGAAGAGGGGTAATTGGGGTAATTTCCACGGTTATCAGGCCAGTCATTCACAAGTGGCTCGGAGGGTGGGTTCCTGCACCAGCATAGGCCAGGTCAAAAATTTTCAAGCCAGGGGACAGTTCTGGAAGATGAGGAGGACGAGGATGATGAGGAGGAGGAGGAGTGCCTGCTCAACGACAGCCGAGTTGCCCAGATTTTAACTTGTGCTGATTACTGGGTGGCCACCCTGCTGGATCCCCGTTACAAGGACAACGTGCCGTCCTTAATTCCCTCACTGGAGCGTGATCGGAAGATGCGCGACTACAAGTGCACTCTGGTAGACGCGCTGCTGAGGGAATTCCCAAATGACACCGGGGGCTCAGTGGAAGCACAAGGCGAAGGCAGAGGAGGAGGAGGAAGAGGTCACCAATGCAGCTGTGGCATCGCCAGCACCTCAGAAGGCAGGGTTAGCATGGCCGAAATGTGGAAAAGCTTTGTCGGCAGCACGCCACCACAAACAGCACCACCAGCTGATAGGCAACGTCTTAGCAGGATGCAGCATTTCAGCAACATGGTGGAACAGTATGTGTGCACACGCCTACACGTACTGACTGATGTGTCTGCCCCATTCAACTTCTGGGTCTCCAAATTGGCCACATGGCCTGAGCTTGCCCTTTATGCCTTGGAGGTGCTTGCCTGCCCTGCAGCCAGTGTATTGTCTGAACGTGTGTTTAGTACGGCAGGGGGGGTTATCACAGACAAGCACAGCCGCTTGTCCACAGCCAACGTGGACAAGGTAACCTTTATTGAAATGAACCAGGCATGGACCCCACAAGACTTGTCTGTACCTTGTGCAGAATAGACATTTGGGCCAGCCTCACACAGCCAGTGGTATCCTTTTTTTTTTTTTTTTTTTTTAATATGCCTCAATATTTTGGGGGCTACCCCAATTCTAAAACAATAACAAACAAACAAAAAACAGCATTGGCTACCTCCTCCTCCTCCTCCACCACCCCCACTTCCACGGTCACGGCCTAGTCAACCTCTAGGCTCCTACACCACATCCACCTCCTCCTCCATTTTTATTTATTTTTTTATGTGATTTTAAGTTATTTCACTATCCACATTTGTTTGCAGGGCACTTGTCCTACTCTTACCCCCATGTTGCTTCCTTTTGCAGCCTTCTAGCCTTTTCCATGACTTTTTACAGCCATTTTTGTGCCCAAAAGTTCGGGTCACTATTGACTTCAATCGAGTTCAGTGCCGAACCCGAACGGTTTCACGAGGTTCTGCCAAACCCGACAAACTCGAACATCCAGGTGTCCGCTCAACTCTACTATCTGCACATCGGTCTGGGTCCATGAAAGTTTAGAAACCAGAAGGTCTTTTAACCGCTTGCCGACCGCTGGTCGGCAATTGATGGCGACAAGGTGGCTCTTTCCCGCAAAACGCCGTCATATGACGGCAGCTGCGGGATCGAGCCTAGTGAGCGCGCGCGCGCCGCCGGAGGCGCGCCCGCACGCTCACTGTGTTCGGGGAGGGCCAGTGAGTGGGTGTGGCGGAGTCGATCTCCGCCGGCCACCCGCGATGCCCCCCCCGGAGTGAAAGAACGGAGGTCCGTGTAAGTAAACACGGACCTCCGTTCTGTGAAGGGGGAAGGGCTGTGATCACAGCCTTCCTGTACATGGAGGCTGTGACCACTTCCCTTCCCCAGCTAGGGCAGTCCCCCCACAGTTAGAACACGCCCAGGGAACACTGTTAACCCTTAGAGCGCCCCCTGCAGGTTAACCCCTTCACTGTCAATGGCGTTTACACAGTAATCAGTGCATTTTTATAGCACTGATCGCTGTATAAATGCCAATGGTCCCAAAAAAGTGTCAAAATGTTCCGACATGTCCGCTGAAATATCGCAGTACCGCTAAAAATCGCAGATCGCCGCCATTACTAGTAAAAAATAAAAAAAAAATACAAACCCCAAAAATGAATTCTCATCATCCATAAACGCGACCACTTTTGCGCAAACCAATCAATAAACGCCGATTGCCATTTTTTTATCACAAATATGAGGAAGAATATAAATCGGCCAAAACCGGTGAAAAAAAATATTTTTTTATATTTTTTTTTTGGATTTGTATTTTAGCAAAAGGTAAGAAATTTGGGTTTTTTTGCAAAATTGTCGCTCTTCTTTTGTTTATAGCGGCGATCAGAAATGACGCAGCGGTGATCAAATACCACCAAAATAAAGCTCTATTTGTGGGAAAAAAAGGACGCAAATTTAGTTTGGGTACAACGCCGCACGACCGCGCAATTGTCAGTTAAAGCGACGCAGCGCCGAATCGCAAAAAGGGCTCCGGTCCTAAAGCTGGAAATCCTTCTGGGGCTGAAGTGGTTAAAGTGAATGTAAAGGTAAATTTAAAAAAATAACAAACATGTCTATACTTACCTGCTCAGTGCAATGGAATTGCACAGAGCAGCCGCAAACCTCTTTTCGGGTCCCCAGCCGGTGCTCCTGGCTCCTCCCCTCAGTCCAGTGAACCCCATGGGAAGCTGCTTCCCATGGGGGCACTCGTGTGTGCTCGCACCCAAGCCCCACTGCTGCATCCATTGACACAGACAGCGGGAATCCTCCCCATCCTTACAGTAAGCACTGTAGAGCCATATGATGTGACCAAATCCCCATATTTGCTTATTTGCTTATTATGTCCAGGTGCCTTTAAATAGCCTTGTAGGATTTAAATTACATTTTGTATGTGTGCGCTGTAATATTTTGTTCTCGTCATCGGCTTTGATCGATAACACTGGGAGCCATGGAGTGAGGGGAGAGAAGAGCTACCTATGTGCATTGGCTCTGGATTGAATTAGGGCTTAGGTAAGTAAAAGGGGGAGTGATGGGGGATGGTGACACCTAAACATTTTTTACCTTAATGCAAGGAATGCATTAAGGTAAAAAATATTTAGGATTTACAACCAATTCAAAGAGGAGCTCCAGGCTCCCCAAAAAAAATTATACATCAGAAGCTACAAATGCTGTAGCTGCTGACTTTTAAAATAAAAACACTTACTTGTCCAGGGATCCAGTGTCGGCATAGCAAGTAAGGGAAACAGAAAGTGAAGCCTTGCGGCTTCACAGCCGTTATCCTACTGCACATTTGCGAGGCGCACTGCGCCTTGTTAATGGTCCCGTAGTCTCCTGGGACCTGTGATGTGTCCCAGAAGACTGTGGGGGAAGGACGGGGGACTCAAAAACCAGGTACCCCCTCTCCCTCAAAAAGTGCCAAATGTGGCATTGGAAGGTGCCAACACGCGGAGCTTCCCCTCAGTGAGCGTAAGATGAAGTTGGAAGAAAATAGAAAATTCAATTGTCACGGCTCCTGTGCCACTCACTTAAATCTTGCAGCATCTCTGGGAACTTGCTCTTCCTGTGTTCCATCTTCAGTGTTTCACAGACATGAAACATCTGGTATTTTAAGTTAAATATACACTTGAGTGTTCCACAGGTCTGCACTTGTGCCATCTAGTGATTTTTGTTATACTACATGGAAATACCCACCTGCACATGTAAACAGTTACCCTAAAGCCCTGTACACACGGTGCGACAGTCGTACGACCGAATGGCCCAAATCGTATGTTGGCTGATGTATATCGCATACTGACATGCACTATCATACAACCAAGCCGAACATAGTGACGTGTTACGAGCGTATAAAGAGGAAGTTCAGGTGCATGTAATTTGTGAATTAGGAACATAGGTTTACACGAACGGACACTTCCGGGCTTTCCTAACTTCTGAGCAAGCGTGTTTTTCACAGTACAACTTGTTGGACCAACTTCTCTGTACACACGATACAACGGTCGTACGACCGCTTGTTGGTACAACCAAAGTTTTCTAGTCTGCTCATCCAATTCCTGTTGTACGACCGTTGTACGATGGCTGTTCTAATCGCGCGCACTAACGGTCGGATGATCGTACAGCAAGCGGTTGTACGACTGTTTGCATACGACCGTTGCACCGTGTGTACGGGGCTTAAATGTTATATAAGGAGGTGCTTAGCTTTAGCAAGCTGCTTGTAGTGATGGGAAGTTTGTCTCTTTTAAGTGAATGGATTCATTTCGAATCACTCACTGAAATGAACCAATTCATGAATCGATTCTTTGGGTCACTTGCCGAGTCTGCTGACAAGCAAGTGAACCAAAGCTCTGACTCAACCTTATTAAATGAGTAGAATCAGAAGACTGATTCACAGAAGGTTGGCAGATCCTGGGGACGTTTACTTTGATTTAGTTTCATGGCTCAGAGCGGTCACAGGCCTATTGTTGTTTCAGACCATACAATTTGTCAGATTAGCCAGCGTCATCAATTTTAGTGAGGTGTAAGCAAAAAGTGTTTTTTTTTTTGCATTTGAACTGCATTCTGATGGGCCAATTTCACAGTTAACATTGCTAGCCATCAGATTTATCCACAGTCTTGACAGCGCATGCGCAGGAATAACGATCGGGTTTAATTACCGTGGTGAAGTACCCACGGTAGTGAAATCCAATCATTAATTATGCACTGTAAAGACTATGAACAAATCTAATGGTTAGCAATGTTAACTGTGAAGTTGACCCATCAGAATGCAGTTCACAAGCAAAAAAACCCCACTTTTCGTTTACACAGCTGTTTGTGCGTCACCGTAAGTGGCAATATTGGCTGATCCTATAGATTGCTTAATCTGACAGAACACCCGCTACCCAGGTTACTGAGCGCAATCCTATACCCATATGATCATATAACAGACCCCAGATGCAATAAAGAGAACCTGTCACTTCCACAAACTATCACATAGGAAATTGTTAAGTAAAAAAAAAAAAACTAACACCATCCCCACTGACCCCGATATCTGCATGTGAACTGTCTGTGATTCAACCCGCTCAGGATTCGCAGGGTTTTTTCCGCATCATACCAGTGTGAACCCAGCCTAAAGAAAGTATTATCTAAAGACAGATATATATACTTTTCTATAACCGTTTAATAAGTAGAGTTTTTTATTTTATTGATTTAGTAATTATTAAAATAGTTTGAAATTGTTCTATTAAAAATTGTTTAAATTTGATACGCCTGGGGGGCCCCGCCCCGCAGAACACATTATGTTCCCACGCGGGGTGTCTGGGGAGCGGGGTCAACCCATGTAACTTCTCGGCAGGCCTCTCCCCCTACAAGATCAAAGCCCACGCAATAATAGCGACAATCACAAACAACAACTTATAACACCACTTAAACGCCACATCCCTACTGTCATACGGGACAGTCATAGCAAAGCTCCTTACCTACCACTCTAACTCGACTCTTTACCAAAATATTATATGCACTGTAATATACCATGTATAACCAATTTTTGTATGATGCAGTTGTGTCTCTCTTGAGCCGGGGAATGCCCAGAGGCTCTGTTTTGTAATAATCTTTCTGTCTTATAAAACCAATAAACATTAATGAAAAGAAAAATGCCAAACGCCCCTAGGATCAGCTGTAAAAGCGTCCAGGGTTCATAAGGCCTGAAAAAAAAAAAAAAAAAAAAAAAAATTGTTTAATTTTAAAAAATCTTGTTTGTAGTTGTGTTATTATCTGCACCAATGTAAAGGCCATGGTTGTAGGAACTAAAGAAAAAATTCCAAGGATCCTGGAGGCATAGAAATCTCAGGACCAAAGGCAAAAAAATATACTAAAAAGCAGAATAAACTTCAGTCTTGTAAAATGCCTCAGACCCCTTTAGGTCTAGATTTCAACATATTCACTGTATCTGTATGTATGGATATGATCTATTCTTCAATAAAAATCTATTGAAAGTAAAAAGCAGAATAAAATGTATTTTTGTGTTATAAATATGAGACAGCCCTCTCATTCAGTTAAACAGCTACTAAATTAGACAGATGTCTCAGAAGGGATGCCTGTCCCTTTAACATGCATATCTACTTTGGGAGAAGCCAACTAGATACTAAAGCAGTGGTTCTCGACTCTTGTCCTCGGGACCCACTAACAGGCCAGGTTTGCAGGATAATGGAAATGCATCACAGGTGATATCATTTGCTGCTCAGTGATTGCAGTATACTAGTCTGCATTTCCCCAAGGTAATACTTAAAATCTGGCCTGTTGGTGGGTCCTGAGGACCGGAGTTGAGAACCACTGTTGTCCCCACTGTTTTTAAAGCGGAGTTCCACCCAAAAGTGGAACTTCCGCTTTAAATATGCTCGCCCCCTGACAGGCCACAATTGGCATGTCATTATTTTTTTGGGGGGGGGGGGGTACTCAGTTTAGACAGGTACCTTGCTTCCACTTCCTTGTCTGGTCTCCTGGCCACCTTGGCAACTCCTCCTCTCCCCCTAGGCGGCTCCTCCCTCCCTGCAATCTTCTGGAACACGTCACAGGTCCCAGAAGATTGCCTGGCCATTGACACAGCGCAGCGCGACTCATGCATGTGCAGTGCACGCCCAGCTGTGAAGCCACAGACTGTCACAGCCAGATGCCCACAGTTGTAATGCCGACGCCGTGGAGAGGAGGAGGAGAGGAGCGAGGCATTGGGCGGCTGCATCGCTGGACAATGGGACAGGTGATTGTCTGTTTATTAAAAGTCAGCAGCTACACTTTTTGTAGCTGCTGACTTTTAATAAACTGATGTAGCGCCCTCCTAGTTTTGGTACTAGTGAGTGTATATAGTTTTTGGCTCTCTCTGCTTAACAGGAGAGCAGATAGGCAAATTTATATGCTATCTGCTTATCAGAGAGCCTTGATTTGAGTAAGGTCTGCTCAGTGTGCTCTGGTGCTGATTCGTGTAGGCTGGAAGGTTTTACACTGTCCAATAGTATGTGTCCCTATTGGACAGTGGGAGGAAAACCCAGCCAGTGACAACAGGTGTATTTGAGGGTGGTTCTGACCAACTAGCAGTGAAGTTGGCAGAGAGAGAGCTTCCCACTGTCCCGGGACATGGTGTGAGTACAGATCTGTGAGAGGATCCTTGAGAGTGTGTTTCTAGAATTTCCCCTGCCCTCATTATCAGCTTAATTGGGTGTGCCAGCTAGAAAGGAAACACTGGTGAATGTCTTGAAGAACAGAGTTCAGCTTATTTTGTCCTGACTGCTTAAAAAAGGACCTGTTCCACTAAAGTCAGCCTGCCATAAAGTGCCTTTGGTAGTCTGCTACACTGAGTTAGAAAGGAGACACTGGTTAGTGTCTTGAAGAAGTAAAGTCCAGCCTGTCATTTGTTGCTTAGAGATGGACTTGTTTCATTAGGACCAGTTTGTTAAGTGCACCACTGAGATTAGCCTGCTATACAGAGCTAGGGAGAAGTTGTCCTCATTAGAAGTCAGTGGACCTGGAGTATCCTATGCTTTCCCTTCTTCTATTTAAGTTCTACAATAAAGCATTGAAAATTCATCCCCTAGACTGGTCATTGAAAACGAGCAGGATTGTGTGTGTGCACCTGGCAGTGTGAAAATCCATAGTGACTGGCTGCAGTTCTAATCAGAGGGAGGCCCGGGAACAAATATAAATTTCATCCTTCGGGGATACACCTAAAAACGAGTGGAACTCAGCTTTATGGCTGTCTGTACCTTATCACTGCTGCTACCTGATCAGTGGTGACTTTTGGTTCTTTTACTGTACAGTGGTACCTCAGATTGTGAGTAACGCGGTTAACGTGCGTTTCGCAATACAAGCAGTTTTATTTTTAAATCCAGATTCAGTTTGCGACCACTGTCTCACAAAACTAGCAGGATTAAGCCCCTGTGCATGCAATACCACATGTGGCCAGAGGTGCGGGGGCGCTGGTGAGGCTTGGAGATACTCGGAAGCATTCAGAAATACTCGGAAATACGGAAAGTGTAAACAGTTCCCAAGCATCTCTGAATGTTTCCGAGTGTCTCCGAGCTTCACCAGCACCACCACATGTTTGGCCACATACGGTATTGCATACACCAGCGCCCTCGGACCTCTGGCCACATACTGTACTGCATAGACAAGCAGTCATTGTGGAATGAATTATCTGAGTTTCCATTGTTTCCTATAGGGAAACATGCTTTGATATACGAGTGATTTGGATTACAAGCACTCTCCTGGAAAGGATTATGCTCATAATCCAAGGTTCCACTGTACTGTGTTCTAACAACTCATATGATTCTTTGAATCGATATACTGGTGTACTCTTGACTCAGAACTGTTGTCATTTTGTATCCAGTTCTCTTAAAGCGGAGGTCTGCCGCCCCCGCCGCCATCCCTTTAAAAATTAAAAATCAGCAGCTACATAGTAGCTGCTGACTTTTAACTTTAGGACACTTACCTGTCCTGGAGTCCAGCGATGTCTGCACTGCCACCGATCTTCGGATCGGCTGGCTGAGTGCTGCTGCTGCCTTTGACAGTAAGGGAACCCGGCAGTGGAGCCTTTCGGCTTCACACCGGGTCCCTACTGTGCATGTGCGAGCCGCCGCTGCGCTTTCTCACTGGCCGGCGGCGAAGGAGTAGGAGGAGGGAGCCAAGCTGCTGACGTCGTGGCCTGGGCTCCCGGATGTTGGGGAAAAGGACACCTTTCAAAGACAGGTATCCTCTCCCCCCTTCCCCAAAAGGTGCCAAATGTGACACCTGAGGGGGGGAGGAATCCGATGAGCTGAGGTACCACTTTTGGGTGGAACTCCACTTTAAGTCAGTGTGCTGTGAGCTGGCTGATTGGTTGCAGGGGGGTGCAGAGCTCTCTCACTCTAGGAAAGGGTGACCGGACGTCCCCGGTTTCATGGGACAGTCCCCGGACCAAGTCTGTCCCCGAATTGGATTTGAACAGGGGCCACTGAGCTCAGCTGACAGTGTCCACAGCAGGAACAGAGGGGAAGTGGATCTGATCATGGGGCTGTCAGTGCCTTCAAGGCTTCTACACAGGTGTGCTTTGGGGGTGTCTGTGAATAGACTACATTGCACTGTGTCAGTCTCTCTGGCATATTGGATGGTATCATAACTCACAAGCAGCAGGCACTCTAGTGTGGCTCTGGCTGGCAGTGCACTGTCCCAGCGTGCCACATAATATGGGTGCTGATTAGAGATGAGCGAACTTCTAGAAGTCCGGGTTCTGCTGGTTCGGCCGAACTTCGGGACAAAGTCCGGGTTCGGGTCCGGACAGAACCCGAACTTTGTCCCGGACCCCGAACCCCATTGAAATCAATGGGGACACAGACTTTTAGGCACAAAATAGGCTGTAAAATAGACCTGGAAGGTCCTAGAGGTCTGCAAAAGGAAAGAAATGTGGGTAAGGGTGGGACAAGTGACCTACAAAGAAATGGGGACAGGGAAATAACTTTAAATATTTTTAAAAAAATAAAAACACAAAAAATGCAAAAATGGAGATCATCTTCAAAATGGGTCTGAAAAGTATTAATTAACATTAGAGGCCATAGAACTGTTCTAAAATCATCTTCAAACTGTGTCAAAAAAGTATAAATAAGCCGGGAGTACCCATATCACTGTTCTGCAAAATGTGTGTGTCACTTTAAATGAAACCGGGAATAAGTGAACATCTGTTCTGCACAATTATTTAAAGTCTGTGTGTCACTTTAAATGAAACTGTGAATCAGTGCACATCTGTTCTGAAAAATTCTTTGAAGTCTGTGTGTCACTTTAAATGAAATCGTCAATCAGTGCACATCTGTTCTTCACACATCTGTTTAGTCTGTGTCACTTTTATTATAGCCGCTAATCAGTGCACATCTGTTCTTCACACTTCTGTTTAGTCTGTGTCACTTTTATTATAGCCGCTAATCAGTGCACATCTGTTCTTCACACACAACATCTGTTCTGCACCAGAACAGATGTTCTTCACACAGAACATCTGTTCTGCACACATCTGAAAATAGTTTAGAACACTTTACCTAAAACCGGGGAGGAACCATACACCTGTTCATTTAAAGTGACACACACATTTTGCAGAACAGTGATATGGGTACTCCCGGCTTATTTATACTTTTTTGACACAGTTTGAAGATGATTTTAGAACAGTTCTATGGCCTCCATTTTGAAGATGATCTCCATTTTTGCATTTTTTATGTTTTTATTTTTTTTTAAATATTTAAAGTTATTTTCCTGTCCCCATTTCTTTGTAGGGCACTTGTCCCACCCTTGCCACCACTTTCCTTCCTTTTGCAGACCTCTAGGACCTTCCTGGACTTTTTTACAGCATTTTTACGATTTTTCATTAAAATTACCAGAACCCCCGGACCCGAACCCAGACTTTTTTTGAAAAGTCAGAGTCCGGGTCCCGGACACCCCAAAGTTCGGTACGGACCCGAACTTTACAGTCCGGATTCGCTCAACTCTAGTGCTGATTTTGTTAACTTATTGTTCATAAGTATCAGCACCCATCAGCCATATCATGTGACACACTGTTGAGCCAGCCAAAGCCACGATAGAGTGCCTGCTGCCTGTGTCTTATCATAATACTGATGATCTTAACCAGTTGCCGACTGTCCCATAGCAGAGTTACTGCTACAGGACTGTCGCACCGTTCAAGATCAAGTGTGTGTATATATATATATATATATATATGTGATCCTGCCATTCTGGGTATCAGAGCTGATCAGCGGGTCTGGCAGACCCAATGTCTGTCGGTACCTGGCGATCATTCTCTACACAGGCAAAACAGCGGTCTGTCTCTGTAAACAAAGCAGATCACCGTTTTGTCAGTATGGAAGACATTGATCCTGTGTTCCTGCAAAGCAGGGACGGGGATCTATGCCTTCCCTTAGTAAACACACCTCCCCCACAGTGATAAAACACTGGTTAGGAACACATTTAACCCTTTCATCACCCCCTGATGATAACCCCTTCCCATCCAGTGTCGGTATCACAGTGACAGTGCATATTTTTCCAACTGATCACTGTATTAGTGTCACTGGTTCCCACAAAGCGTCAAAAGTGTCACTTAGTGTCCGATTTGTCCTCCGCAATATCGCAGTCCCACTCTGAGTCACTGATTACTAGTAAAAAAATATGTCCCCGGATTTCATTTTAAAAATATAGTCAGTGTATTCTAGGATCATATTACCAGACCTGCTCTGCTCTGCTATTGAGTCCATAGTGAACTGTTTCAAACGGATCAGTTCAGACAGATAAATCAATTCATCCAGTTCACCGAAAAGAATCAAACGTTCATGAACTGGACATCACTAGCTGCTTGCGCATAGGCCTCACGCTGTGATTCTGTTCCCAGGCTCCTGTTCCCATGACCTCGCTCCTGATTTCCTGCTCTAGTTTTGGATACCCATTGCTGACGTAACTTGCCTCTGACCATGATTCCAGTCTGCTGCCCTCCCTGACCTTTGCCTGTTTTTGTACCATTCCTGTTTGCCACTTGTCCTGAGTGGCCTGCTTGTCTTAGACCACAATTACCTCTCAGTTTTTTACTTCATCTCATTGCTGTAAGTTGTCCCCTGTCTGGGTGTATTCAAGGGCCATAACTTGAGAGTTGTTCTGCTGCAAAGTTCCTCTCCACTCCACTTGTTCTGATGACCCCAAACTAAGTGGGAAGAAGGGGGATTTCAAATTGCACATGATGTCATTCTCTTTTTTTCTAAAGTTTTCCAGTCTGCAATAGATCATCTAGATTTACATCTGGTGTTTGTGCCCCAGAAATTATTAAATATATATGTCTCTATGCTCACCAGAACACAGATATAAAGATGGAGTAGATTAGGGAATGCAATGCCTCTTTACAGTCTGTAATGAACACAATCAAGTTGAATAAACAAACCTGCCAGCAGTATCAAAAAGCCTGCTTTGCCAAAATCTACAACTGTGTATGAGACAGACATAAATAGCTAATTGTATGTCACCATCTGGAAGGTAAAGCACTGAGAAACAGAGACCTTCAATTAAGTATGTCATAAACTTGCCAGTTATAAGTAGTTTGGCATGGCGTTAAAGTGATTCTAAAGGCAGAAAGCTTTATTCTATGCATTAAGGTAAAAAACCTTCTCAGTGCAGCTCCCCCTCAGCACCCCCATACTTACCTGAACCCCATATCAATCCAGCAATGTGCATGAGAGCAGTGGCTGTGCTGGGTCTGTCCCTCCTTATTGGCTTACACAGCAGAGGGAGCCTCCTTCTGCTGTCAATGACAGCCAGTGAGCCAAGGAGGAGAGAGCAGGGGGCCAGGGCCAAGCTGTGCTCTGAGTGTGAATGAACAATGTCCATTCACAGTAGTGTGGTTTGGGACCAAGCCTGCTCAAGTTCCAACCTAGAAAAAGGGTTGCTATTGGGGCATTCGGCGGGTGGGAGGAGCCAAGGCTTCCGGCGGGGTACCTGAAAAGAAGAGGATTGGGGCTGACCTATGCAAAACCATTGCTCAGAGCAGGGAAATATAACATGTTTGGTTTTTTTTGTTTTTATTACAACATTTACAATGACTTATAAGTGAATAAACATTTCAGTCTGGTGTTTGTGTTACCAAGAGAGTCAAAATCTACATGTAATTTATAAATCCTGATGTGATAAAATTACATTAATAATGAGCATCCCCTCAAATGTATAAGAAAAAAAATACTTTAAAGATCAAATTCCCCTTTAGGTACAGGAGGTATATTAGACACATTCCATCTCTGGAACTGTAATCAAATCCATATCACACATAGTCTCTATTAAACAGGAATTTTGTTCTGCATTATAATATGTTGGTTAGCAGCCTGTAGCATGTGTACTGTCCATGTGAAAATATGGAAGCATTTAGAAATCTGGCCTAGGGGGAAGGTCTGCTGAAAATATCATAAAAATTACCATAGTTTAAAGAGACACTAATTTCACATTTTTACATGAATTGTTTCAAAATATCAAGTATACCATGGTTCAGGTTTTTTTTAAGTCGCTTACCATTGTTTTCAGCCTTCTTCTTTGTCTGTGTGAGCTCTCAGTCCCCTGCTGATGCACCTCACCGTTACTAGTGTAGAGCAAGCAGTGCTTGTTATTTTTGGTTTCGTGCTTCAATCTATGAGTACTACAATTCCTGTAACACTGAATATATCTGTATGTAGGTATATAGTCAATCTCAGAGGTGAGCAGGAAAGGGTAATTACATTCACACACTCACAAGGGGGGTATGGTGAATGAACATAGGCACCCTAGAACACGAAGTCTGAAAATAGAAGAAAAAAATCTTTCAGTTGAGAGATGAAATGAAGAAAGCAATAGAGGAGAAACATTTTACATTCTACCTATTTTATAAAAAAAAAAATAATAATTTAACAGTACGTTAAATAATCAGTTTTTTTGAAGAGCACTACTATAGTTTAATCTCTGTAATATTTCCATCTGACATGCCAGCATGTATCACAGATGTTTCCTAAGGTCATAATTGTTAAAGCAGATACTGTAAACAGTGCATGTTTTCCATAAAACACTTGGTGGTAGCTATTTTTTTTTTTTTTTTTTTGTGCGTAAAGTGTTAACTGCTGAGTTGACTGGCCTCCAGTGATGATCCCTCTTAATCCCCATACACACCATCAGATTTTCTGTAGACTTTTGTCTTCAGATTTACCAAAACCATGTAGTGCAAGGGCCTGCCTGATTGTATGCTAATTGAAACTCTTAAGGTTTGACCTCCATATTATATGGTTTTGGTAAATCTGAAGACAAAAGTCTACAGAAAATCCGATGGTGCGTATGGGGCTTAAGTCTGCTGGCACTTAGATTGTTGTCACATGAGCTGGAAAATCTCTGTGCAGGATGAGGCTTGGAATGCCTGCTGGCATTACAGGGTATACTGGCAAATACCAGCCAAATACTTAGATCTTGTGCCTTGGCCTTCTTTAGGGTCTGCATTCATCCAGTGATGTGGAAATGGCATGATTACTTGTGTAAGCAAAATTAAAGATAAGTATCTAGTTCCTATGCAAAGATTCAAACTTGTTGGGAGGTCTTCTGACACTTTTTTGTATATTTCATAGGACCACTGTTTACGAATTACCGGTAACTATTATGTCTAGCAGCAGTAAAGCATATGGTGGAGAGAATTGACATTCAGATGGCATCATTTAGTGATCCATGCATAACAGACCAGTAATGGTTCTTTTATAGCAGTCAAACCAAGAATGATAACTTTGAAAACATAATGATATCATTAGTAATTCCCCACCTCTTATGTGCTAATAGAAATTAGCAGAAATACACCAAGGTTCAAGCTACTCTAACCACAAAAGTACAGCTTGGCACCTTATGATGTCTAGCACATGACTCAATTTAATGCTTCTTTTTTCCAAAACACCTTTGCTCTACTGGTTTTCCAGTAAATTACTTATCACGTGCCACAAAAAAGGTTACCTTTACTGTACTTATTAAATGAGCATGTTAAAAAACATGCATAAGCAAGTTACCATCAGTGAAAAGAATAGCCATGTCAATACGATCACTTAATCCAGTGATACAGGGAGAGGTAACTGTATGCATATGTCACTTTTTCCTGTAAAAGTAAAGCTTGGATAGTGCCCATGTTCTCAACTGGTTGTCAAAAATAATCACCAGCTTCAATAAAAAAAAGTTGGCAGGGTGGGAGGGTGAGGTTTAAAGTTCACGGTTTATAGTAAAAGTCAGATTTTGCATGTAAGCTGGTTTTAAAGAGTATGTAAACCCATGATTTTATATTCCTGACATGTGCCTGCTCTACTATGTACTTGAATGAGAAAGTACCCTGTTCTCTTTGTATTGCTTCCTTTGTGTGAAATCCTGAAAAAGGAAATTTTGTGGCGAGAGACTAGAACTATGCCATCATCCCAAGGTATAGACACAGATAGAAAATTTTCCTCCAAAAGGGGATTTTAAAGGCAATATCGGACCAAGATTATTATGCAAACATAAGCATTTTATTATTTAGAAAGTAAAAAAAGTTTTGCATGGTACAAAAAGGGGCCCTGTCAGGAAACAGCTGTTTTCCCTGGAATTCGGGTCTGGAAGCTTGTGCGCGGGAGCACGTAGCGTGTGCACACGCCTGTGCGCATGTGCGCGCCTATGTGTGTTTGCGCGTGTGTGTGCGCAGGCGTATGCGCCGGCATTGGCGCCCATTTAAGTGGGCAGCACCCTGCAACCAGTGCTGTCCATTCTACAGCATTTGTGTGTTCCTGAGCGATCTGTTACCTGATTATCTATTCCTGTGACCCGGCTTGTCTTGACCCTGCTTTGATCTCTGCCTGCACTGACCTTGACTTCCACGACCACTCTTCTGCCTGCTCCCTTGTACCTTTGCTGCCAGCCTGTTAATGAACTCTGCCTGTGCCCGACTACTCTTCTGCCTACTCCTTTTGTACTGCACCGCTAGCCAGTTGCCGACCCAGCCTGTACCACCATTCTGTCAACTAGCACAAGACCGGAGGAACCACTTCAGTTGTCACCGGTGACCAGCTCAACCCTCATGCCATCCTCACTCCTGAACCTCCTGCCTGCTCTACCAGGGGTTTGTGAATCAGGGTTGCAAGAGAGGTTACTCCTGCATAAGTCAGACTCCACCACCAGGCACATGACAGGCTCTAAACAAACAAGGTACAAGTTAGCGATAAAAAAGTGTTATTGACAGAGGGGATACATAGGTATACATAGTACAAAACATAAAACCAGGTTGACATGGGCTGGATGTATGAGAGAGGAGCCTCCTGAGATGGTAAGACTGGAGAGCATCCTTGAGGCTCAGGAGGCTCCTCTCTCATACATCCAGCCCATGTCAACATTGTTTTATGTTTTGTACTATGTATACCTATGTATCCCCTCTGTCAATAACAATTTTTTATCGCTAACTTGTACCTTGTTTGTTTAGGCCCCCATTTTGTACCATGCAAAACCTTTTTTTACTTTCTAAATAATAAAATGCTCTGGTTTGCATAATAATCTTAGTCCGTTATTGCCTTAAAAATCCCTTTTTGGAGGAAAAATTTCTGTCTGTGTTTGTGTGAAATCCCTGGTGCCATTCAATTTCCTATTAAAAACTGACCACAGAAAGCAGAAGAGCACATGTGGCCAGTTCTCTAGCTATGTTGGGAACTCTGCTCGCCTCCAATGATCAGACTTGTCTTGGTACACCCCCCCACACAGCTAATCATCGGGAAGCTTAGTATGCTGTTGTTTCTCCTCACCCAGCTGTTATGCAGCTGGAAACAGAGGCAATGTGATCAATTATATATCTATAAACAAATGTTTTGCTTTTCAATTCTATTTTTAAATGAATGGGTTGTTTTACAAGATGGGGGTTTACATATACAGTACTTTAACTCTGGATATATTGATCATTTTCTCACAGGATTTTAACTGAAAATTACCTATTATATATATTTTAATCATGTTCTCAGTTTGAATTGCCTAGATTTGAGACATGTTGACTTAAACCACCATATGACATGTTCTCTCTGCATTTGCCTCCCTGGCATAGATTGAATGGCCAAATCCAGCTAGTAAATGAACATTGTTAAAGCAGGGTGTAAAAACTAGAGAAGAGATCATACAATTTCCTCTCTATGCACCATTTCGCTGAGCCATACAGTTACTATGGCAGCACCCAAGAACAGACGCAAGGAGCTGGGGAGAAAGAATGTACCAAGTGACATCTTTTTGTTCATACTTTTATTCAAAGATAAATGAACAAATACTGAATTCCTAACTTTCTTTGTTCATTTTTTTTTCATTCGACTTTTTAGAAACATGTATAGGTATTTTTTAAAAGTGTACAGTAGATATGCTTCAAATAAATTTAGTTTTGCTTTCATCAACAAAAATGGTTTCTTAACCACTTTGCCGACCGCTGACCGCAGTCTGACGGCGACAAAGTGGCTCGATATCGCAAACTGCCATCATATGACGGGGGCTGCGATATCCCTCACTGTGAGCGCGCGCGCTGCAGGAGGTGCGCTTGCTGTATTGGGGGGGCCAGGAACCGGGTAGGGCGGACTCAATCACCAACGGCTACCTGCGATGGCCTCCCCTCAGTGTAAGTAAACACAGATCTCCGTTCTGTTAGAGGGGGAAGGGCTGTGATCACAGGCTTCCTGTATATGGAAGCCGTGATCATTCCCTTCCCCAGCCAGCCCAGCCCACATACAGTTAGAACACGCCCAGGGAACACAGTAAACCCATAGAGCGCCCCCTCCAGGTTAACCCCTTCACTGTCAATGGCATTTACACAGTAATCAATGCATTTTTATTTATTTTTTATATCGCTGTATAAATGCCAATGGTCCCAAAACAGTGTCAAAATGGTCCGACATGTCCGCTGCAATATTGCAGTACTGCTAAAAATCGCAGATCGCCGCCATTACCAGTAAAAATTAAAAAAAAATAAAAACCCCAGAAATGAATTCTCATCATCCGTAAACGCAGCAACTTTTGCGCAAACCAATCAATAATCGCCGATTGTGATTTTTTTTTTACTAAAAATATGAGGAAGAATATAAATCACCCAGATTGATGGAAAAAATGTTTTTTTATATATTTTTTTTTTTTTGGATTTGTATTTTAGCAAAAAGTAAGAAATTAGTTTTTTTTTTTTTGCAAAATTGTCGTTCTTCTTTCGTTTATAGCGGAGATCAGAATTTACGCAGAGGTGATCAAATACCACCAAAAGAAAGCAAATTTTGTTTGGGTACAATGTCGCACGTCCGCGCAATTGTCAGTTAAACCGACACAGTGCCGAATCGCAAAAAGTGCTCTGGTCCTAAAGTGGGAAATCCCTCCGGGGCTGAAGTGGTTAATTAATTAATGTACAGTATCTATTCACACCTATAAAACTCAAAAGGAAATCAGTGTGAAATTGTATCTGATTGAACAAACATTTATTAGGAATTGTAAAGTGTTCTGTTTTGAAGGCTTTTTTCCTTTATTTTTCTCTGGTGATCCTGCCAGTAATATACTTCATATCCTAGGGTGGCTACACTCAATCCTTAACTGTATCTGTGGATGAGCATCAAAGCCATTCTTGGACGGCAGCATTGTCAACCTTTGGAGAGAACAGTGTTAGATGGACTAGTCAATTTAGATTGACTTTATTAAAACACCACAAAGCTACTAATCCAATCCCTGGTCATTTCTCACCTCGACTACTGCAACTCCCTCCTCACTGGCTTACCTCTAAATAGCCTATCCCCACTTCAGTCCAATATGAACGCTGCCGCCAGGCTCATCCACCTTAAAAACCGCTAGACATCTGCTACACCCCTATGTCAATCTCTACATTGGCTGCCACTCAACCAACGTATTAAATTCAAGATACTAACAATAAATTATAAAGCAATTCACAACCTGGCCCCCAGCTACATCACTAACCTGGTCTCAAAATACCAACCAAATCGATCTCTTTGCTCGTCCCAAGACCTCCTGCTCTCTAGCTCCCTTGTCACCTCATCCCATGCTCACCTCCAGGACTTCTCCAGAGCCTCTCCCAGCCCCTGGAATGCTCTACCCCAATCTGTCCGACTTTCTCCTAGTTTGTCCACCTTCAGACGATCCCTGAAAACCTATCTCTTCAGAGAAGCCTATCTGGCTCCCACCTAACAACTGTACATTTATCTTCTCTATTAGCACATCCCTCACAGTTATTACCTCTTGTATCTCTTTACCTTCCCTCTTAGATTGTAAGCTCTAACGAGCAGGGCCCTCTGATTCCTACTGTATTTAAGTGTATTGTATTTGTACTGTCTACCCTCAAGTTGTAAAGCACTACGTAAACTGTTGGCGCTATATAAATCCTGTATAATAATAATAATAATAATAATAAAACAACTAATAAAGCCTAACTCCATCTAACACTTTTACAGAAACAGTTTTTTTCCTTTTAGGATAAAAGTTTTAACAATATGAATAAAAGCTGATCACTGTAAGCCCCATTGTGACTATTAAATAGTTAGTCTCAACACTCTAACTTAGCTGGACAGCTTGGTCTGTGAAACAAAGTTGAAAAATAACAACCAATGGGTTATTTAATCAGGGGTTTCTTTTTGTGCCATAACATGCCAGTATGCTGTAGTGGCACAGAGCGGTCTTGCCAAAACCACAGTCGATGTACCAGAAACTGGATTTTAACAGAAAAAATAGAAGCTTGTTTTCATATTAAAAACAAACCCATATACAGAAAAGATAGCAGTAAAATAAAATGTGCCCTCTTTCGTACACAATGCAGCACTTTCAAAATTATTGACAATTTATGTAGCCATGGAAAGTACTAGCAATATAGTCAATAACACAATTGGTAAAAGAGAGCAGCACAGCCATCAATGCAAAAAAAAAAACATTAATTGCGGCAGGGGTGAAGTAAAGCATCATGAGTGCAGCATGTGAACACCACTGCCTTTGCAGCTTTAAAGTAGAACTAAAGGCAAAACTTTTTTTTTTTTCATTTTGGATAAAGGACGGTTATAACTCCTAACAGTTTTTTATGCCATCTGTGTCCCATTGGGGAGAATTCTTTCACTTCCTATTCCATGGCCAAAATAGGAAGTGAGAAGAAATCCCTTCAAAGTGAGAGAATCCTGGGTTGTCACCAGGGTCAACAGAACTAATGTTCCCATTGGAAGGTTTCCCATATATTACTGTTCTGGTGTCAACCCAGAATTTGAGATTTTTCATTACTTTTACTTTCAATGATAATGGTAAATAGGACAAATAGAGAAGGTGAATCTCCCTACTAGGGGCACAGACAGCAATAAAAACTGACAGGTGTTCTAATCCATCTCCACTCTATCCATGACTACAACATAAAAAAGTTGTGCCTTTAGTTACACTTTAAGGTGGAAGCTGAGGGTGTTAAATATTAAGCTCAACCACAAGTATTTAATGCCACCCTCCCCCCGACCCGACTGCAAATCTAAACAATCCATTGAATAGTGAGGGGGAGATGATAAGCCATCCAGTGCCAGGCCCAGAAATACAAGAAAGCCTAGACTGGATCAGATATGCATGCCTCCCAACTTTTTGAAATAGGAATGAGGGACACCAATTAGCAAAAGTATGTAGGCATAGGACATTCCTCCTGCTACGCCCCCTTATAGGAGAATTCTACATAAAAAAGTTTAGATAAACCCACAAGTGCTTTTTTTTCACCACTACTATTCATTTATACTGACTTTTGAAATTTACAAATGCAGCAATTTAGAAATTGGATGAAAGGTTTAGCATTGGAAAAACTTTTTCAAAGATAACTAATGCATTTTATATACAACTATAAAGATCTGACCAAAGTGATGGACAAGTGAGGAGGAAAGATGGGCAGAGAGACTTTGTTCCAAATCAGGGACAGTCCCTCAAAATCAGGGACAGTTGGGAGCTATGGATATGGGTCCCTACCTAGCACTCCATACTGCATTAAACTTATTCAAATATCATAGAACAATATATTTCTCAATTCAGTGCCCTATAAACAGCACTTTTCTTCCATGATGCCACAGAATAAACAGAGATATCACCACCACATTTTTCTTCACTAACCAAGGTAATATGTGTGAAACACTACCACCGCTGAAAGCTGACAGCTCTTAGCTAGCCATCACTACAGTGCCTCCTAGCTACTTCAGCAAACTGGCAATCATGCTGTCTGCAAAAGACAGAAATCGTTTTCCACCCACTATCCACCAAAGGCAAATAGACTGTTCACTTTGCAAGGGAATTTTCTCCAGTGCTTAGTGAATGAGGTAAAGCTCTGCTGACTTCCATAATCCAATAATGTGCAAGCAAAAATTGTGCTTTTTCATTTTACTTGCACGTGACCACATTCACTAGGCTTTAGAGAAAATTGCCTTGCAAAGAGCACCTTCACTTGCAAAGTGAACAACCTATTTGCCTTGTGTAAATCAACCCCGCTATCTCTATTACTGTATACTGTCAAGTTTCCATCCTTCAATACAATTCATAAACATTGACTGCAGTAAAAAATAAAAAAAGTATATTCCCATACAAAAAAAAAATGTTTAATTGCCAGCTAACATTTGTAAATGTTTCCATTTTTGGAGTGCGGTTTTGCTTCACTGGAGAGGGTTTTTGTGTGAAACTCAAAAATCACCGCTAGAGCGAATTTGCCATTACTCTCTTGTGTGCATTCATAAGCATATACATCAGCATTGTGAAAGATCTAAATTCACTATTTGTCTCCTTTTAAAGGACACATATAATATGTTTTAGGGTTTCACATTTATAGTCAGTTCCGAGTTTTTTTGTTCTTTTAATTAGAAAACTATTAGCATTATAAATCAATGTCCAACATACTGTATGTGATTTATGCATTAACATTTTTTTCTGACAGACCAAGTTCATTTTGCTCTGTATACTAATTTATTATCCTATACAAAATGTTTATTTGCATTTCAAATAGGAACAAGGTGTAAGTTTAGCTGTGCTGCCTATTTGCAATAGTAAGGTGACAAAAAAAAATATGCAAGTGCATGTCTCAGTTTAACATATGAACTCCCAATTACATAAGGATTCAGTTACCTGTACAAAAGCACATGTAAATTGAGACTACCCTGTAAATATAAAGTGTATGTCAAAAGAAAAAAAAAACACATACAGCACAACTTAACAATGCATACACATTTTGTTGTGCTTTAACGACTCTGCATGTACAGAAAAATACCTGTTGAGCTTTCAAAAATGCACTTTGCTCTTGATGTGAGCTGAAAATGTACAGTGTTTCTGAGGACTGAAGGGGTCACCCTTTCTAGTTTATTTTACTAAACTACTCAACCTCCTATACTCTCAGATCTCTGCAACTTAAGGGCTAAATATTCCGTAGCCAATGAAAAGAATTAGGGCTTAATAGCCTCTTTAAGATAACATGAGAAGTTTGCAGATGATACAGGATAGGTCTTAATATCCGACAAGGGCAATCGTTTTTTTTTTCAAACTTATCAAATATACATATAGCAAATTGTTTCCAATTATATATTTAACAAACCAAAAGAGAACAAAAAAGAGAAGTTCAATGTTAAGGTTCGCATACACTTTAATGGAAGGGCCAAGAGTAGAGTTGAGCGAACCCGGACTGTAAAGTTCGGGTCCGTACCGAACTTTGGGGTGTCCGGGACCCGGACCCGGACTTTTCAAAAAAAGTCTGGGTTCGGGTCCGGGGTTCTGGTAATTTTAATAAAAAATCTTAAAAATGCTGTAAAAAAGTCCAGGAAGGTCCTGGAGGTCTGCAAAAGGAAGGAAAATGGGGGTAAGGGTGGGACAAGTGCCCTACAAAGAAATGGGGACAGGGAAATAACTTTAAATATTTTTAAAAAAATAAAAACATAAAAAATGCAAAAATGGAGATCATCTTCAAAATGGATCTGAAAAGTATTAATTAACATTAGAGGCCATAGAACTGTTCTAAAATCATCTTAACACGTCTTCTCTACACGTGACTAAGGGCCAAAGTAAATTTCACTGTGTGTGTAAAACGTCTTGTCACTATACCCATGAGGGCCGAATAAATATGAAAAAACTGTGTCAAACTTCTACTAAAATCTTGTCAAGATACCGGAGATTACAATTAATTATGAAAAGTC
>BLSH010069124.1:269514-283731 GCA_018402905.1 Glandirana rugosa | reverse complement strand
GTAATCACGGATCACGACCCAAACCCCCTCTCTGACATCCATTAAGGACACTACTTGAGTTCTCCAGACGCTACAGACCGGCGTAGTACTGGGTCACTGGTAATACCCTATAGTCCCATATTAACCCCCTTCAGATACCCACCTGACGAGCTATAAGTAACCAGCAGACTTTCACCCTGGTCGTACTGGTGCAGAAAGCCTTAAACAGGTTCAATAGGTCCCTCCTTCACTAGTCGAGGAGGTACCGTGAAAAAATATATATAGACAAGAAACCGTTAAGTCGGTTATACACAGTCGTCGCGTGGTCATGCTGGTCCCACTTTCAGACGACCAATGAATATCGAGCAGTCCACCCATAGACTTCCCCCAATTATACCCTGATATCCCATAATGGTCACTGGGTCATGATGCGGCCAGACATCGCAGACCTCTTGAGTTCATCACAGGAATTACCTACAGTCTCTCCCCCAAACCCAGCACTAGGCACTAATGCCACCCCTCACCCACCCCTCCCCCCTCCCTCTCATTTTGCCTGCTGCCCAAAACTACAATATACGCTCGCCCTAATAGTAAAACATGCACTGGCTCCTCTCAGTTGTTATTTCTGCTCTTGAATTCAGAACTTGAACTGTAGTTGAAATACGCATTTATTCATGCTATGTCTTATATCTTCTTCAACACTGATGTGATTATGTTACTGTTGGTGGCTGACCGTTTCTGTACACCGTCTCATTAAATCAATAAAGTCTTTATGGAAAAAAAAAAAAAAAGTGCAGTGCTAAAAAAGTCCAATTAATTAAAGGTCCTTTAACAGATGGCATGGTGACAATAATCCACAGCTTGTCTGATATGAGAAAGATATACCGCCACCATCACCCGCACACACTGCAGCTTACCAGATCTTCAGGACCCTTATTACAGGAGTCATAAGCCTCTCAAATCCTTCCTCTGTACAGTATAAACAGCACAGGATCACCAGTAAGCCAGACTAGATAAAGCACAGGCAGATATTGGGGAGGATCTTTAACGAATAACAGACAGACTGCTCCTCACCATTAAATCAGTCATGTAGATAGAATGAAAAATGCTCATGGTGCAGTAAATCTAATCATTTTTAATAGATAAAAAGCGATAATGCACTCACACGATGGTAGATATAAACACACGTGTGGTTTTAAAAGCATACAAACAGCATTCCAGTCTCCAAGATGGCCACCGCGTCCAAATCACACTCCTGCACCGCTTCCCAAAAGCCACCCAACTAGTTTCATAATAATGTTTAAATTGAAGAAAAGAGCCGGCACTCCGCATCTGCTGTTACGTGAAATTTATTGATAGTAGATCATGTACAAAAATGCACAAACGCGTTTCGGCGTGTAGCCTTGTTCACTGCACATTTTAAAATGTTACAAACAATCACTTAAATACAACACATTTTGAGAATGGGGAATGCTTTGTCCAATCAGGTTTCAGCTTCAATCAGGGATTTAATTTCTGACAGGTTCTTATGTGTCTTTCACCTGGTCAGTTGGAAAGAATATATAAGCTGCAATTCTGGGGCAAAAGGAGAAAATATATATGTGCCAAGGTCCATAGCAACCCCAATCAAAAACAAATGAATACAACAAAGTTATCTTAAAAGCAAGCAATACAATGGACAACATAATAGAAACTAAGGAATATGGATACATATCTTTACACAGGACGTGGGAGCCAGAGCACCTGCTGCAGGTATGCCGACTGGGATTTCCCCTCATTGAACTGGCTATAAGACAGCTCAGAGCAGTGTGCACCTTTGTGTTTAGTTTAATAAACTGACGTCTTCAGGGGCGTGGCCTAAGTGAAGTGACGCTGGGTATATATATGGATAGGAGGAGCATGGAATAGGAAATTACATGTGCTCCAAAGGGCGGAAGTGTTCCGAAACCGGAAGTGACATGCGTTCCAAGCACCGGAAACACCCTGTACAAGTAGTTACACAGCACAGGCCACTTCCTATACTTCCTACCACAATAGACAAATATAACAAAATGATAACTTACACTCTATTAAAAGAGTGATCAAATAAAAACAACCCCCATAAGAGATTAACTACAGGTTTAAAAAGAGAAGCAACTCAGGAGCAAAAACAAAGACACGGCACCATCTTGTGGACAATTTAAAAACAGAAAGAATTGTCTACACATAACAAAAGTACCAGATCATAGTCAATTGAGCTGGGCACATATATATTCAGTGCTTTCTTATCTCTCTTCAAAGCACAAAGTCCTGTGGCTTTCACGTTCTTATGTTATCAGCATGATAACTTCTGACAAGTTCTCTGACACAGGAGATAAAACCAGGCTGAATTTTGTGTTGGGGAGGTTGCTATAAATAGAATAGCAGAGAGCTTGCCATGTCACAGGAAAGCTCTGAGAGTCTCTACCTCATGGAGTGGGGGTGTGTGGCTTTCCTCCAATTAGCTGTCTTGCCTGTTTGCCTAGACTTACTTCCAGCGCTATACAGGAAGAGAAAATCTGTTCTAACTTTCTAAAGAATATATAAAGCTGAAGACAGCAGATATACATGTAAAACTTATGTAGGGAGATTTGTTTAATCTCTGTGTATCATCTGAGGCTGTTCAATTCACTGGGTATATGTGAGGGTTTACATCCACTTTAAGAAAACTAAGATCATGGCAACCGGTTCCATCACTCCTTGGCAAATAGAAGGAGAAGAAATAGAAACAGAGGCAGATTTTATCTTCCTAGGCTCCAAAATCATGGCAGACGGTGTCTGTAGCCATGAAATTAAGAGATGCTTGCTTCTTGGGAGGAAAGCAATGGCAAACCTAGACAACATTATAAAAAGCAGAGACATCACTCTACCGACAAAGTGCTGTATAGCCAAAGCTATGGTATTCCCAGTAGTAACCTATGGCTGTGAAAGTTGATGTTGGGAAACATGGAAAGAAACAGGAGAAGAGGACGACAGAAAACAAGATGGATAGATAGCATCATCGAAAACAGTGAACATGAAGTTAAGCAAGCTCTGGGAGGCAGTGGAGGACATAAAAGCCTGGCGTGCTATGGTCCATGAGGTCACGAACAGTTGAACACGACTAAATGACTGAACAACAACAAAAATAACACATATCAGGAACATAGTCAAAAACAGAAGCCAGGGTTAGGAGGCCTAAATGGTTAATCAGACGAGCTGGGTTTGGGAAGCCAGGAATCAGCGTTGTCAGAAGCCAAAGATCAGGATCAGAAAGCAGAAGAAACGTTAGCCAGGCAAGGTCACGTAGAGTCGGAGACGACTAAACAACAACTGAACAACAACAAGTCTGGTATTAGTTTTTGATACTGAACCTCAGTTTTGTGCAGGGTATCTGTATGTGTGATCCCAATAGCAGCACAGTATCTATTTGCTTAACCTGGTATGTCAGAGGGGCTAAGGTTGTTCTCATAGTCAAGGCAGAAGAATAGAGAACCCAAACTACCAAGTGGCTCCTGTGAGGGTAGAATATATTACCATGATATGTACTTTAGCAAAGTATGTCTTTAGGTATGGAAAGAGTAAGGGGTGGAGGTGTTACCAAATTATTCTGTCTCAGTGAGTGAGATCATTTTTCAGTGGAATTTTCAGTTTTCAGTGGAATTAAATAAAGTTAATCCAAATAAGATAAACCTTTATTGGTCCCACAAATTTCTTTGTTACAGCAGCATGAAAAAATAAAAAATAAATGCAAATATATAAAATAATAGACAATAGACATACTATAGTATACAAGTATATACACAACACAATGTATAACTACAAATGAGGAAAAATAACGTATTGCAGGTAGTATTGCACACAGGTGGTATTGCACGTATTGCAGGTAATATTGCACACAGGTAGTATTTTACACAATAAAACAGTAATAACAGTGTGTATTATGGTTAATGGTTCACTGGGAGCAGCTCTGATTGTAAAGTCTAATAGCAGCAGGGAGAAAATACCTTCTATAATTCTCCTTCAGACACTTAGGATGTAACAATCTGTCACTGAAGGAGCTGCTCAGCGAGGTAACGGTTTCATACAGGGGGTGAGAGGCGTTCTGCAGCAATGATGATAATTTTGCTACCATCCTCCTTTCTCCCACCTCCTGTACAGTGTCCAGGGGAATCCCCAGGACTGAGCTGACCTTCCTGATCAGCTTGTCCAGCCTCTTCCTGTCTGCAGTAGAGATGCTGCTGCCCCAGCAGACCACACCATAGAATATGGCTGAGGCCACCAGAGTCAAAAAAGGTCTTATAAAATGGCTTATAAAACAATACAACTATAATTTTTTTAACTCCTCCTACTTTTTTTCTACCTTAATTCCAATTTTTACATGGTGAGAGAAGCTGCAAGACCAGAAAGAGGAGGTGGTTGTGGTGAATGATAGAGGAGGGAGGAGAAACGGTAGTTGTGGAGTTTGTGGATTGTGGAGTTTAATGCAGTGTGTAAAGCATAAATCAGCATGGTTGGTGTCCGGGGGTGTATTTAGGGTATAATATTAATGCAAGTGCATCAACAACTCTGATTTATTATATTTTAGTCTGTGTTTCACACAAGGGCACTTGTGATGATGCAGCAGTGAAAGCATAACTGGAATGATTACTATGAATAATGGAAATTCCAATGAATTCTACAAAAACACTTTTACTGGCTCTGTTTTCATGAGGTCAAATGATACCTGAACTAGAGACAGCTGATAATTGCAAGATTATATGCACACTAGGGAATGTACAGTATCTCACAAATGTGAGTACACCCCTCACATTTTTGTAAATATTTTATTATACCTTTTCATGTGACAACACTGAATAAATGACACTTTGCTGCAATGTAAAGTAGTAATTGTACAGCTTGTCCCCTAAAATAACTCAACACACAGCTATTAATGTCTAAACCGCTGGAAACAAAAGTGAGTACCCCCCAAGTGAAAATTTCCAAATTGGGCCCAATTAGCCATTTTCCCTCCCCGGTGTCATTTGACTCATTAGTGTTACAAGGTCTCAGGTGTGAATGGGGAGCAGGTGTGTTAAATATGGTGTTATCGCTCTCACTCTCTCACACTGGTCACTGGAAGTTCAACATAGCAGCTCATGGCAAAGAACTCTCTGAGGATCTTAAAAAAAAGTATTGTTGCTCTACATAAAGATGGCCTAGGCTATAAGAAGATTGCAAGACCCTGAAACTGAGCTGCAGCACAATGGCAAAGACAATACAGCTGTTTAACAGAACAGGTTCCACTCAGAACAGGTCTCACCATGGTCAACCAAAGAAGTTGAGTGCAAGTGCTCAGCGTCATATACAGAGGTTGTCTTTGGGAAATAGACATATGAGTGCTGCCAGCATTGCTGCAGATGTTGAAGGGGTGGGGGGGGTCAGCCTGTCAGTGCTCAGACCATATGCCTCACACTGCATCAAATTGGTCTGCATGACTGTCGTCCCAGAAGGAAGCATCTTCTAAAGATGATGCACAAGAAAGCCCGCAAACAGTTTGCTGAAGACAAGCAGACTAAGGACATGGATTACCAGAACCATGTCTTGTGGTCTGATGAGACCAAGATAGACTTATTTGGTTCAGATGGTGTCAAGCGTGTGTGACAGCAACCAGGTGAGAAGTACAAAGACAAATGTGTCTTTCCTAAAGTCAAGCATGGTGGTGGGAGTGTCATGGTCTGGGGCTGCATGAGTGCTCCCAGCACTGGGGAGCTACAGTTCATTGAGGGAACCATGAATGCCAACATGTACTGTGACATACTGAGGCAGAGCATGATCCCTCCCTTTCGGAGACTGGGCTGCAGGGCAGTATTCCAACTTGATAACAGTCCCAAACACACCTCCAAGACAACCACTGCCTTGCTGAAGAAGCTGAGGGTAAAGGTGATGGACTGGCCAAACATGTCTCCAGACCTAAACCCTATTGAGCATCTGTGGGGCATCCTCAAATGTAAGGTGGAGGAGCGCAAGGTCTCTAACATCCACCAGCTCGTTGATGTCATCATGGGGCAGTGGAAGAGGACTCCAGTGGTAACCTGTGAAGTTCTGGTGAACTCCATGCCCAAGAGGGTTAAGGCAGTGCTGGAAAATAATGGTGGCCACACAATATATTGACACTTTGGGCCCAATTAGGACATTTTCACTTAGGGGTGTACTCACTTTTGTTGCCAGCAGTTTAGACATTAATGGATGTGTGTTGAGTTATTTTGAAGGAACAGCAAATTTACACTGTTATACAAGCTGTACACTCACTACTTTACATTGTAGCAAAGTGTCATTTCTTCAGTGTTGTCACATGAAAAGTTATAATAAAATATTTACAAAAATGTGAGGGGTGTACTCACTTTTGTGAGATACTGTATATATATGTAAAATATATGAACGGAATATATGTACAATCTCAAAGCTTCATCTAAACATTTTGATGGATGGAAGATTGATTAGTGATGATATATAAAATGCCTTTACATGAGTTCCCTCCTTCATCGTGATACTCCAGAAAAAAACTTCATGCTGAGCTTTTCAAGTCAGAAACATTCTCATTGATTTGACCTTACATTCACACCTACTCACTACAGTCCATTTAACGTGGTTTCCTATGGTACTCATTCACATCTATGCATTTTTCAGCTGGTGCATTTTTGGAAAGGGTTAGGGACTTTTTTTTACCGCAGCAGATTGCGTTTTGCATGTAATAGGCTTCAATGGAGCTGCACCAAAAATGCAAGTGTTGCGTTTTTGATGCATTTTTTGATGTGTTTTGCGTTTTTTTGGTTTTTTTTTTCACTTTAACACACTGTGTATAGCTGGATGCAAAGGAGCAGCCCGGGAAGCCGGCCACCGTGTCCTTAACAACCGATGAGTCATCAGTTGTCAGAGGGCTTCCCCGCTGACAATTAAATGTGAAAAAAAAATTGCCAGCAATAAAAAAATTGAGAAAAAAACCCCCTGTGGCCCTTCGGGTGGGGTATGAATCTGGAGGGGAAGCCCACACCGAAATGTAAAAAAAAAAATAATGTGGGGTCCTTCCCAAAATCCATACTAGACTCTTATCCGGGTATGCAGCCTAGCAGGTCAGGGAAGGGAGAAGATGAGAGAGCGACCTCACCCCTCCTGAACCATACCAGGCCACATGCCCTCAACATGATGGGGGGTGCATGGGGGGGCCCAAAGCACCTTGTCCTCATGTTGATGGGGACATGGGTCTCTTCCCCACAACCCTGGGCTGTGGTTGTGGGAGTCTGCGGATGAGAGGCTTATCACAATCCGGAAGCCCCCTTTAACAAGGGATCCCCCAGATCCTGCCTCCCCATGTGAATGATTATGGGGTACATTATACCCCCTACCCATTTACCAAAAAAGTGTAAAAGTGAATAAAGACAGTACAAGAGTTTTTGACAAGTCCTTTATTAAAAAAAAAAATGTCCTCCAATGCAGATCCATCGTCAGTCACGACGCCGCTGCGGGACCCGAAAAAATGACAAAAAACAAAACTCTGCTCACAACGAAATTTCCCGTGGTCTGCCTACTTTACCATGTGATATTCCTTAAATAGCAAGGAAGCAGGGCCACCCAGCGACATCACCTGGTGGCACCACCCCCCTGTGTCATCATTGGCCGGTGCATGTTGGGCCGCTGACCTCACAAGGGGGCGGTGCTCAGAGTGAGATAAAAAATGCATAGTCCCCAGAAAGTATAACATTCAATAAAAATGTTCTTATGTCCACAACATGGTGTTGGCTTCTACTCTGATAAAGCAGAATTTATTCAATAAAATATACTACCGACTCCTGGGAATGTCTCCAGCAGATTCCAGAATGGGAGAACCTGGTTTATTAAATCTATCTGGTGCACTCTCATTCTAATTAGGAAAGTTGCTGGGTCTGCAACTCTTTAGCGATAGTTAACCCTTTGGGAGTATCTTACAAAAATTTTAATTCCTATTGCAAGGGTTGCCTAAAGGTTTAATAGTATCTTGGTGCAGACATCTGAGAAAATCAGTAAATCAATCACATAAGCAGGGAATTATATTTCTTGGGACATTCTATATACCAGTGGTGCATGCCTCAAAGTTACCATATTGCATTTCATTTTTTTTTAACTTTTAAAAAAATCACAGCAACTTTGAAATGGAAAAGTAATTTCAGTAACATTAATTACAAAATGGCTTGTGTAGCAATTGTATATGCTATATTATTTTTTTCTTTTTAAGTGGCATTCTCCTCTATAGGTACATATCTATTTTTACCACTGAATAAAACAGTGGATCATTCAATCAGAAGCCAAAAGGTAAGATAAACCTCCTGAAGTCCTGGTTAGTATTGAGGAAGGATAACTCACCTGCATATGGCTTTCTAAGCTCATTGTACTCTGCATGCTTTCGGCAGAGCTAGCTTCTAGAAGGAGAGTTTAGCATATAATTGATGTCAGTTCTCCTCCTCTGTGCCTCACAATGACGCACAAGGCTTTTATAGAAGGTAACACTAGATCCACTGAAGTGAGTCCACTGCCTGAAATCAGACAGTTATATCTCGTTCTAGCAACATACTTTATTCCCCTTTGTTTCCTTAATTCTCTTTTGTTCATATTATTAAAATACATACTTACCTCAAGGGAAAGCATCTGCTGCATTGTCTGTAAATATTCCCACCCATGTTTCATATGCTTTAACTGCTGCCACAAATACTTTATTTAATTAGAATATTTTATGTAAAAGAGAAGATCCCTTTTAGCACATACATTGCCAACGCTGCAATTATTCTACTCTGTATATCAGTAAACTATAAAGCATTAATAATATGTGTTTAGTTTGTGACAACGGCTGTTATAAATACAGACATCTCAACTTGCAAAACTAATTTCAGGGAGGTGGCAAACTCATCTCAGGGAGGTTATGCTTCACGCTGGTGCCGACCCCCCCAATTAAATGCAGCCTTACCAGTGTCCATCAATGTAGCCACCCCAGTGCCCTTCAATACAGCCTCACCAGTGCCCATTAATGCAGCCTGATCAGTGCCCATTAATGTAGCCACAGCAGTGCCCATTATTGTAGCCACAGGTGTGCCCATTAATGCAGCCTGATCAGTGCCCATTAATGTAGCCACAGCAGTGCCCATTATTGTAGCCACAGGTGTGCCCATTAATGCAGCCACACAAGTGCCCATTAATGCAGCCACACCAGTGCCCATTAATGCAGCCTAAAAAGTGCCCATCAATGCAGTTACACCAGAGCCCATCAATGCAGCCACACCAATGCCCATTAATGCAGCATGATCAGTGCCCATCAATACAGCCACACCAGTGCCCATCAATGCAGCTACACCAGTGCCCATCATGCAGCCACACCAGTGCCTATTAATGCAGCCTGATGTGTGGCCATCAATGTAGCCACGCCAGTGCCCATCAATGTTAGTTCCCTCCAGTATCTGATCTGGACAGTTTCTTCTTCCTGGGTCCCGGGTGCAGTGCTGACTCCTGCAGGTGTTTCCTCTAAAGGCTGGGAGCCTGGGGGCGATGTAGAGCGGGCGGGAACTCCCAAATCTTGTCCAACAATAAACTAATCCACCGCTGTGCAAATGTTTATAAAAAAAACTGTGTTCGGTGGGAGCCAGGTGACAGTAAGCGGACTATTTCATTACTTTCGGCTTTAGGCAGATTGATCTGCAGCAGCACTCCCGGCCGGCTCCAGTGTACTGATATAGCACATGCCGGCCTTCAACTGTGTAGTGCGCTGCTGCGGATTAATCCGCCCAAAGCTGAAAGTGATAAAATAGTCCGCTGACTGTCACCCGCTGAAGACAGGGGTCCCGGAGAAGTTTTTTTTATAAACAGCTGCACAGCGGTGGATTTGTTTATTGTTGGGGATTTGAGAGTGACAGACCCAGGTCAGAGATCGCCCGACGCTCACAACTCGCGGAAGACTTGAGATGTCTGTAAATACCTTGATTATTAGCTCTCTCATTTTGACATTGTCAAAATATACTGAGACCAATAATACTTTGTAAGCAATCCAACATACCCCTGCTTTAGTCACAGCTATAGCTTTGGAATCAACATCAATAGCTCTTCCTTCTCAGGAGTAGAGAGGAGGTTTGCATTCATTGCACTGTGGGCTTGTGGCAAATTAAGTGGGTTAGATGTTTGTGGTTTTTGTAAATTTATACTGAAATTCACGAATTAAAGGGCCTATAATGACCTCTTTGTCCTTTTAACTGTAGTCAGCAGATATGAATGTAAAAGGAAAAGAGAAAGACAGATGTCTCTGAGTGTAGACTGTTAAAGCATTTATTCTAATTGCCAAGAGTAAAACTCACATAAGGATGAAGAATACAACAATGCATGCTCCTTTCTCAAGCCTTGAGAGCAATGCATGCTACGAAACGCGTTGCGGACTAGTGACCTCACAGGCGAGTGCTGCGTTCCAGTGTGCGGTCCACCCCTCGGTTTAGGCTATTCCCTCATCCTACCACACAGCCATCGGAACTAGCTCCGCTAGTGGCGGTGACAGCAACAGCATGGGCACATCTGAGTCCCAACGCTTCCGGACATTCCCTGGGTGAAACCCCATCATGATGTGCTATACACAAAAGGATGTGATCTGTCATCACCACAGTGGTATACCTCCATCACTAATATATGTATACAAAGGAAGGAGATTGCTCTCCACACCTGTCTCCCATCTGCGCCTGCATGACGCTGGTGGGGACCCGCCTCCCACCTTGGGCATTTAAGGGTTGGGCCCAGCCTACACACTTCCTTCCTGGTCTTTTCATTCATGGAGCATGTCTCGCACAGCTTGTCACATTCGCTTCAACTGGGTAAGCTTCTTTCCATGCCTCTTCACTACCCTTTCAACTCACTCTGTGGTGTTTAGGTCTTGTCTGATGGACTTCTCTGTGTCAGCGGTGCCGCCTCCCCACTGGCATAGCTCCATCCCTCAGCCTTCACACTCCTTCCTTTGCACCGATCACTGGTTTAACCTACCTATTCCCACACCATGACACATTCTATTCCTATTCTTACCTTCACTCTTGTGGTTCAGGTTCCTTATTACTTTTTCCACCTTTCCTATACTGATGGTAAGCAGTGACACTCTCCCTATTTGTCAATTGCAATCTCACCTATATGCTCATACTTGGTATTACACCGTTATACTTAACTGAATCTCTTATGTTTGACATCATTATAGGTCACTTTGGGGTAAGACTCTCCTCCCCATGCCTCTTACCTTGGCATGCGCTACATCCTTTCATATGGCCTGCACCTTGCCTGTACCTTCCTCGGTGTGGACGGGATTTCCCCACCTCAGCCCCGGGGCAGACATTATATTGGCATTTCCCTCTCTTGAGCTGAGCCACGCTTTTATAAGTTTAAATGTAAGTAACATTTCTTACCTTTCCATCTTTTCCCCTTAATTTATAAGAAGGTTGACTAACACATGACCTTTTTCATGCCTACAGTTATAACAAATACAGCACTGCACTCCTGAAGAGTGGGTGTTGCGCCACGAAACGTGTAGAGTCTTATCAATGCTTCAATGAATTATTTTCTGTATCATCTATCATGTTATTGGTTTTTATCTAATTTCATCATGTACTGTATATTTATGACTTTTAGACCAGTTATTACGCATTATGCTTTGATTTATCAGCATGGCCCATCGCGGTCGGATGATTGTAACCTATATGACATCATGATCTTGCATTAATGTAATAATTTATCCAGTGCGTAAATAAACAACATACTTTTTATACTTTGTGTACTTTTTTTTTTTTTTTGCTAGTGGTATACCTCATTTAAAGTCCCAAGACCAATCTCCTTCCTTTGTATACATCATGATGTGCTGATATACTTCATCCCTATGTGAGTTTCACTCTTGACAATTAGAATAAATGCTTTAACAGTCCTCACTCAGAGGCGCCTGTATTTCTCTTTTCTTTTTGCATGTCTGGGAGCAGACATGTGCAATTCATTTAGTTCCGAATACGTTTTTTAACGAATTTCAACAAATTTGTTAATTCGGAAATATCCGAATGAATGAAAACCTGTTTAACAAAATTTTCCGAATATTCATAATTTGAATATTCGAACATTCATAAATTCATAAATTCGAACATTCGAAAATTTGAAAATTCAAATATTCAGAAATTAGAAAATTTGAAAATTCGGAAATTCAAAAATCTGAAATAATAACTAACTACTAATAACTTAACTATTACTAACTATTAAATTATAGGTATTGGAATTTCCTTTCAAATTTGACTGTTAGTGAATGCAAAGAATACAAATTAATCCGAAGATACGAATTGTCCAAAATAACAAGTGCTGTATTTAAACGAATGGAGCGTAACAAATTAATAATAGTAAATAACAATAATAATAATAAAACCATTTTATTATTATTTATTATTAATTTGCTCCGTTCCATTTGTTTAGATGTGGCATTCGTTATTTCGGATATTCGTAACTTCAGATAAATTCGTATTCGTTACGTTGAAGGAAATTCCAATACCTATGATTTAATAGTTAGTTATTATTAGTTAGTTAGTTATGATTTTGAATTTTCGTTCTTTGGAATTTTGGGATTTTCTTTCTTATTTTTGGATTTTCTGATTTTCGAATTTCCAAATTTTCAATTTCAGAAATTTTCGAATTTCTAAATTTTCATATTTCCAATTTCCGAATTTTCGGTTTCCGAATTTTCGAATTTACGGATTTTCATATTTTTTAATTTTCGAAGTTATGAATTTTTGAATTTATAAATGTTCGAATTTATGGATTTTCGAATTTACGAATTTGATCATAACGAATGACCCAAAAAACAAACAAAAAAAACCAAACAATTGAAACGAAAACGAGAATGAACCAATTTTTTGGCAGTGCACATGTGGAAGGTTGCTTTCACTCCCCCTTCTAAGGCCAGCCCTGAACCAGCGGACTTGTTTTTGGCTTCTTAAATAGAAAGCCATATGGACTTTACCATACAAGGACTGCAATAATGCACTGGATTTTGGTTTATATCTTTGAATTGTTTGTGTACTAGCGCCAGACTATTCTTTTGTCGACAGCAGAAATGAATGTGCCAATAATGGGGGCTTTGGTATGTGCCAGGAATCTCACTGTTAAAAGATATGTTCTCAGCAGCTATTTGCTAATGTGTTTTGGAGTGGTTGTGTAGGGAGAACTAGCTTCTGTACTATACTACATGTTGCTATATTGTGTTCATTTACTGTGAATTGCAGTGTAGGGGGATACATATTCTGGTTTAACCCCTTGCCGATCGCCCCCACGTGCACATACTGTGGGGCGGTGGCTCCTGTGCATGAAATCACGTACCTGTGTGATTGGACACAGCGGGAGCCAATCAGTGGGTCCAGTGGACCCGATGTCCGCTGGGACCCGATGATCGTACACGAGAGAGGCAGAGTTTGTAAACAAGGCAGATCATCGTTCTGCCAGTAGGGGAGACAGAGACCCCATGTTTCTGCTAAGCAGGAACACAGATCTCTGTCTTCTCACAGCCAAAGCATCCCCCCACACATTTATAAAGCACTCCCTAGGAGCATATTTAACCCTTTAATTGCCCCTGATACCCCTGATTACCCCTTCCCTACCAGTGTCTTTAGAACAGTGACAGTGCATTTTTTAGCACTGATCACTGTATTGTCACTGGTTCCCAAAAAGTGTCACTTAGTGTCCGATTTGTCCACCGCAATGTTGCAGTCCCACTAAAAATCCCTGATTGCCACCATAACTAGTAAAAAAATATAAAAATAAAAGTTTCATAAATCTATCCCATAGTTTGTAGACGCTATAACTTTTGTGCAAACCAATCAATATACGCTTATTAGAATTTTTGTTACCAAAAACATGTAGCAGAATACATATTGGTCTAAATTGATGAAGAAATTAGATTTTTTTTTTACATTTTTTTTGGATATGTTTTATAGCAGAAAGTAAAAAATATTGTTTGTTTTTTTCAAAATTGTCGGCTTTTTTGTTTATATCGCAAAAAATAAAAACCACAGAGGTGATCAAATACCACCAAAAGAAAGCTCTATTTGTGGGAAAAAAAGGACATCAATTTTATTTGGGTACAGCATCGCACGACCGTGCAATTTTAACGTGCCAGCACGCTACGACATGGGTTTATTTTAACTACAGGAAAAAAAGGGTGTTTATCTCGAAAGAAAACCACCATAA
>BLSH010069124.1:224214-257789 GCA_018402905.1 Glandirana rugosa | reverse complement strand
TGGACCAAGGGTGGCCAAAGGACAAAAACCTAGGGGCGGAATTATCAAATATAGATAATGTTATTTAAAACGAATATTTTTTACATAAACGATTTTTTCTGTTACCCTAGTTTAATGTACACACTTTGATTCATGATTAAAGATATACAAAAACACTATAAACAAACGTAAATAGAATAAAACTAATAAGTGGCAAAAAATAATAATAAAATTTGTCGTCATCCCTCGATTATCGGATATGATTATTCCTGTTTACCGCGCCAAGACACCCCTCCGTACCCTCCCTGAATACAGGGCCCGAGTCCTGTGCAAAAAGATTCGTGTTTTTTTCTCGAGAAGACGTTGTAGGCGAATAAACGCCTTATCTAGGTCTTCCTCTGAGATATCTGAACTATTTTGTGTGTCCTGAGCCCGGGACATAAGTCCCTCCCATGCCTCCCCACAGAACCGCGCCATTTGTCCTTATTAGTATAGGCTATTAGCTCCCTACTGCTGTTTAAAATAATAATAAAAAACGGTGAATAATCAAAATAAGATAAATGCAAACAAATATCACAAAAACATATAGAAATTAGTACTTAGTTTCACACATGTAATTTGATCCCATTGTCTTTTTTAGCAAATACATTTTTTATAAGCAAAATTTATTGTAATAGATATAAACTATTAAGGCGGGGATCCAAAAACAGGAAACCGGTGGGAACCAGGTGTGTAGTAAAACACCCAATAGACAAATCTTTACAGAAGGTGGTTCCCTGTCTGGATTGTCCCCTCTATTAAGAGGCACCTCATCCCAAGAAAGAAAATATAGGTGGAGAAAGAGAGGTGTTCCCAGTGGGATTATACGGTGCGAAAAAAAGACAATATGATCTCACAGAAAACTTATTTAGAGATAAAATCAAGTTTTATTTATTGCCATCTAAAAAAATATATATATACCAGCCACAACAATGGCTTATAATGCCCAACAAAAGGGCTGAACATACAGTCCAACACTGACAAAAGGGTTGGAATAATAATGGTTACAATTACATTTAGTAAGGAAACATAATTCTTATACATGCACTTTAGGTCAATATCCCGACATGTTTCGCCCAACATGGGCTTCCTCAGGGGACTGATAATGACCGAGGCACTTTATTGTTCCAGTAACTGCAAATATACAATAAATTAGTACATACATACTTCCAAGATACAAATAAGTATTATACATTCCCTATATATCACTACCCCGTCATGTGATGTGGGCCCGACCAGCCCCTCCCCCAACTCCAAAGAAGGCCCATCCCAACCAGGATCCCAACACCTCACCCCAAAATATGGCCCTTTCCCCCACACTCCACAGATTCGATCCCCCACCCACTGGTGTCCTCCCCCAAACACATCAGCCATGTACCTACCCAATATATCAAGCACAAACCAGCAGCCGCCAAGTAATTAACATCGCACCCACCAGGAGGCCCCAACCAAAGGGGGCTTGCAGAGGACACTCACAGTCCAAGCTAAAAAATAATGAATAAACAAAGAAGCCAAGGTAGTAACTCATTCTGAAGAAAATAGAAAAGAAAAAACAAATAATATCTATCGAGATGTAGGTGCTGAAAACCAGGCACCGTTAGGGCCAAGATTGCCTCAATTGTTATATTATATTTATAAACATAAATAAGTATGGCTTACTTACTGGAGAGGTTAAATTTTCAAAGAAAACGTACTGGGGGTGGTTGGATAGTGTGGATTGAAAATTGATGGGTAGTGTAGCAAAACGTAATCCACCCTTGCGAGTTTTATCACAGGGAGAGAACAGGGAAAGCTGGTAACAACAAGAGGAGGGTGAGGAGAGTCTGCTCCAGTCCATTGCGCCCCTGCAGAGTTTTTACGTTGGAATTCCACGCTATGTCTGTTTCTTTTAAACGCATGTAAGTGCAATTGTTTTTTAATAAATATGCCTGGTCAAACGGTATTATGCCAGGTTGCACCTTTATTTTTATATGAGGTCCTGTGTACGAAGCCACCCCGGGTTTCTATTGTCATTTACTGGTATGGATATTTCCCTCTGAGTGGTGTCTTAAAGCTACATGCCGAGATGCGGATATAGATCCTGAAGTGTGTCATCCTATGAACCGGGAGCCTTTTATATGATATCAACTGATGTCCTTGGAGTCCTACTGTGACTGGTCCTATTACGCGCTTACCCAGATCAGTTCTTTTAAGAGTACCCATTTATACACTCAGTGGAGGTCAACACTGCATGCTGGTGGAAGTTCAGTCACTTTGTCTATTCAGTCCTGCTATGGACTGCACTATTTAAAATACACTGAAGAACAGAGAACAAATATATAAAGATACAATTTTGGACACTTTTATTGCACTCTATATGCACTTTATTGAATTTCTGTATTTTTGAACCACCATATATAATGTGTGTTTATAATGTATATTGAGTATGTGGTGGCAATGCCAACTGGCATTCACTTTTAGCGCTGCACTTATTGTTTTTTAGTTTGTATGGAACAATTTTGGTTAAAATTGTCATGCTGGCTGCTCACTGTTTTGGGATATAGGTAGCGCAGTATCTCCATTTTTTACCTACAACAACAAGAAATATTGGGTGTTGTACAAACACTACCAAAGCAAAAGCTGCTGTTATCTGCACAGCAAGAGGTCATCTAGTCACTCCTCATAGGGCCCCATGAAGGAAGCTTCAAGGGTCCTCTGTCATTGGCGAGTCCCGAAGACATGAAGGTAGCTAGAGATTGGCTGATGGCCCTATCCCTTTCCAAGTTTCATTGGAGAAAGGTGCTGGTTCAGTTATTCACCTTGGTTTCCACTTGCATTTCATTCTATCAAGTTGCCAGCACTGAGGGCTGTGGTGTGTAGAGAGATTTTTATGCAATCCATTTGCATTGTCTTCGTGAGTAGCATGTGTTTTGTATAAAATTTTGTTTTTAATGCAGATTTACACTATTGGGCTGCTTACTTTTTATTCTACACTTACCTTGTGGATGAGAACTGGCGCATAGATCCAAGTGTTTTCTAGAAAAGAGCTGACAACATGGTTGATGCTGCCTAAAGGTTGCCGATCACAGTGCACTGCATGAACACTATTACAGTATGTGAAGACTGCACTTGAAGATTTCACATTTGAGCATTTTGGGAATATAAGTGGACTCTAGTAATTTTGTATTATTGATTTCATTAACATATTTGCACAATTATATTGCATGAGAGAACGTGGGAAATTTGAGGTTATATATTATATTGATATTCATGTTATGTTTTATTTTCTTGTAAATTACTAAGCTAGCACTTTTGTGTGGTTTATTGATTATGAGTTTTGATGTTTAGGAGCACTAATTATTTATGGCACTGTGCAATTTTAATCTATTTTAGGATAACGTTATAGTTGTTTTCTGTATTAGCAGCATGTTTAAATTGGTAAAACATTGAAAAAGTGCACGTATTCCAAATAAATATTTTCATTTTACTATTTTTTTGCCTTGACATATAATTGAGGGAATCTTTAATGTTTTAGGGTCAATTGTATTTAAGTTTATAATTTTTTTAACTGTTTTGATGCTTTTCTACTATCTTTATACGAGCTTGGTCTTACAATTAACTGCTTGCCATCCAGCCCATGTACATTAGTGGTCACCCAGATGGGAGCAGTGCTCCCATCTGGAGTCGACATACCTGTACGTCCCCCCACATCAGCCATTTGTGTTCACTAGTGGAGTGCACAGCAGCACGATCTGTGATCATGTCCCTTGGACACATTCAAACGAACTATAAATATCATCCGTTTTTGACATGCCTTAAAAATATGTAACAATGTTTCCTTATAAAGTGCTTAGATGTGTATCAAATATATAGTAAATCGTGTATTAAATATATAATAAAATGTAAACTATGAAAAACGTATCATGTGTTGTGCTGTCACCATGGATTGTAAACAATGTGAACCATAAATGAAAATTCTATAAATAATGAATTAATACACCTGTGAATAGTAAAATCAATCAAAAAATTATGCTAAGCGTGCATAAACTCACATAAAACACTACTAATCATTAAAAAGTCCATAAAAAGGTCCGTGACAAATCAGCAATACTTTTCCTCGGAAAAAAGTTGCAAATGATATAGGTAATGCAATCGTGAACCAAATATGAGCTTACAATGTTAAAAAGGTCCTAAAGCTCTATTTTCATTCAAAAAACTTTGTTGTGCATAAGTGGTGTGATTATAGTGCTCCTCTTGATATCCAATGTGACTTGGGGGGTGATATTCACACGTGCTCCCCCTGATGTGCCCACACTTACCAGAGTCTTCCTACCCCTGCAGGGGTACCGCGTGTTTGGTAAATGGGGTCTTTTGGTCCTCCGTGGGTAGGCAGGGATCAACTCCGTTCCACCACTTCACAAGAAAAGGGTCCTCTCCAAAGCACCCGCTCCGGCCATCCACCGATTCTCCAATGGCTCCGTGCGGTATATGGAAAAAAATCCCCAATAGTGTAGTATTTCCAAACAGGGTATGCTTTATTTAAGAGTCTAAAAACATCAAGCAGCGTTTTCCAGTTCACAGAGCAAGCAGGCTCCTCCTGCTTGAGGAAGGTTGGATCACCCTCCTTCCTCCTGGTCCGCTCTGCGTTCCACCAACGGAATCCACCAAACCGGAAGTGACGTAATTATGTTCGGCCACTACTTACGCGTTTCGTCATTGGACGTCGTCTGAGGCAGTGGCCATTTTGGTACACCTTATGCCTTATATACACCTATATCAGGGCGGGGATAGCCAATTTTCCACAGAGGGAACCGTTAAGCATTGTTAACGAAAGGCCATTTTTATTATATTGCGGAATAAATGGTTAAGTATCAGGTTATAATTTATGATTTATGATAAGTAGAAAAAATATATATGTCCGCTCATAGGGAAAGAGATGTGGTGTTTGGTATAGAAGGAGGAATCCAACCTTCCCCAGTACAACATGCCAGGAAATTGCAATCCTATATAAAACAGTCGCATCACGCACTCTGTGCTTAATTACAGTATTACATATAACCAGTTTCTTTAAGACTTTAAAAATGTAAATGATATATATATTTCCATGTATATAGAACACAATGAATGTCAGTTAAATGTTCAATCAGATGTCCCCCAGTGGCAGAGGGGGATATTGCAAATAGATTACGTGTGCATAGTATACTGTAAGTCCAAACCCAGCTATTGTCTGGTAAAGTGCATTCATGTTCATATAATAAAAATCAATAAAGACTGATGTAATAATAGTAAAATTACAATCCCCGGGGATTGGAAGAATAGGGGAACTGGTGATATACAATATTAATAATAAAATATTGAGAATATTAAAAATATATATAGGATCTTATAGGATATATAGGATCTTAATAAAAATATTAATAATAGATTATCAGAAATGATTGTAGAGTTTGATTATAAAAAATCTTATTATAAAGTTAGATTTATATAAATTATGGAATATATAAAAAATCCATAATTTATATAAATCTAACTTTATAATAAGAAGTCTTTATTGATTTTTATTATATGAACATGAATGCACTTTACCAGACAATAGCTGGGTTTGGACTTATACTATGCACACGTAATCTATTTGCAATATCCCCCTCTGCCACTGGGGGGACATCTGATTGAACATTTAACTGACATTCATTATGTTCTATATACATGGAAATATATATATCATTTACATTTTAAAGGCTTAAAGAAACTGGTTATATATAATACTGTAATTAAGCACAGAGTGCGTGATGCGACTGTTTTATATAGAATTGCAATTTTCTGGCATGTTGTACTGGGGAAGGTTGGATTCCTCCTTCTATACCAAACACCACATCTCTTTCCCTATGAGCGGACATATATATTTTTTCTACTTATCATAAATCATAAATTATAACCTGATACTTAACCATTTATTCCGCAATATAATAAAAATGGCCTTTCGTTAACAATGCTTAACGGTTCCCTCTGTGGAAAATTGGCTATCCCCGCCCTGATTTAGGTGTATATAAGGCATAAGGTGTACCAAAATGGCCACTGCCTCAGACGATGTCCAATGACGAAACGCGTAAGTCGTGGCCGAACGTAATTACGTCACTTCCGGTTTGGTGGATTCCGTTGGTGGAACGCAGAGCGGACCAGGAGGAAGGAAGGTGATCCAACCTTCCTCAAGCAGGAGGAGCCTGCTTGCTCTGTGAACTGGAAAACGCTGCTTGATGTTTTTATACTCTTAAATAAAGCATACCCTGTTTGGAAATACTACACTATTGGGGATTTTTTTTCCATATACCGCACGGAGCCATTGGAGAATCGGTGGATGGCTGGAGCGGTTGCTTTGGAGAGGACCCTTCTCTTGTGAAGTGGTGGAACGGAGTTGATCCCTGCCTACCCACGGAGGACCAAAAGACCCCATTTACCAAAAACGCGGTACCCCTGCAGGGGTAGGAAGACTCTGGTAAGTGTGGGCACATCAGGGGGAGCACGTGTGAATATCACCCCCCAAGTCACATTGGATATCAAGAGGAGCACTATAATCACACCACTTATGCACAACAAAGTTTTTTTGAATGAAAATAGAGCTTTAGGACCTTTTTAACATTGCAAGCTCATATTTGGTTCACGGTTGCATTACCTATATCATTTGCAACTTTTTTCCGAGGAAAAGTATTTCTAATTTGTCACTGACCTTTTTATGGACTTTTTGATGATTAGTAGTGTTTTATGTGAGTTTATGCACGCTTAGCATAATTTTTTGATTGATTTTACTATTTACATGTGTATTAATTCATTATTTATAGAATTTTCATTTATGGTTCACATTGTTTACAATCCATGGTGACAGCACAACACATGATACGTTTTTCACAGTTTACATTTTATTATATATTTAATACACGATTTACTATATATTTAATACATATCTAAGCACTTTATAAGGAAACATTGTTACATATTTTTAACGCATTTCAAAAACGCATGATATTTATAGTTCGTTTGAAGGATTCACCAGGTGAAGAGAATTAGCATAGACAGCGCCATTCCTGTTTAGTTTTACCATTACCTTCACCTTTCCCTGTGGGGAGGGGGTTCCTGGAAGGCAGCAGTCTCAATACTCCTTGTTTTTCCGAGTGCGGAGACATATTACATACTTAATGTCCCTTGGACACAGCAGATCATAAGTCAATGAATTGGCCCTCCATCAGAGGCTCTTTACCAAGATCAGAGATGCGGTGTGTCAAGCACGCTGGCTTGTTACCCTGCTGGACGTCGTATGAAGTCCACTCAGGATGACTGAACCACCTCCTGGCCATCAATCTGCTATAGGCCAGATGGGAAGTGGTTAATAATCCCATCAGGAAACTGGAGTTGTATATACAAGTTGTTCTATCTTCTCGTAAAAATGTATGCCTCTCCAATGAAAGAAAGAAAAATGTCATTTTTACAAGGTACAGTAGGTCTTCTTTATGTGACTGCATCAACCACTGGGTATTTAAAGCATTGATTGGCCTCTGCTGAGCCGGAATGTAGAATTGTGTATAGTGAGTTGTGCTTTGGATAACTGAACCACATCAGCACAGGGTTAGTTGGAGGACGTGAATTATTTAAATGTAATTACCAGTCTAAATTATTTAATCATCGTGTGCTTTCACTCCCAAATCCTTCTCTTTTACTCACATGGCTGCAAAGATGGCTTTTAGTGGTTTTAATTCGTTACTTCAAATGGAAAAAAATGGCAAGGGCACAGTCAATCAGAGCTAGCATTTATGACACACCTCAGAAGGGACAAGAGCACAATGCAATGGAAAATTTCAGGAACTCAGCCCTACTAGCTAGTAAAGAGGACCTGTCTAAGACTTCCCCAGTCCTCCCTGACTGGCACACTTCCAAGGAGAATCCCCATGGCAAGGATGAAGACTTGAGAACAATGATATCTTCAGAGAGCACTGTTACAGCTGACAGTCTCTCCCCTTGTGTTGTCCTTATATGGTGCTGATATTACTCACTGTCTTTGCTTGCTCTCTCCTGCTGTCTCTTCTGGCATGAATCCCTACAGTTGCCTCCTATGGTGGGATCCTTCCAGGCCCGCTGTCTCCTGAGCTCCAGCCCAAGGTAAAACCCCTCCCCAGCAGGGGTCCCTCAAGGGCCACCGACAGCCTCTCCTCAGCATTCCATCTCCATCTTCCGACCGAATCCCTTGCTGGCATGGCTCGTATCTATTTATGGGATTTTCTCAGTTCCCTGTCAGCCCATTTTTGGGGATTGGCTGAGGACCCATAAATATCCATGACAGCTCCTCCTCACTGCCGCCTACTAGTTCTAGGACATTCTCCAATATTCCAGATGCCAGGGAGAGGCACTAGAGAACTGTCAGGATGAGTCATTCAGCCCTGGCCTCTAGTAACCCTGACCCAGATTTAGTGACTCGGGTTTTAATCCCAGAGCCAGGCAAATGCTTTTACCTACACTACTCTTTTAGCAGCACACACTGGAGGGCGCTACAAGTGTGCTGTCACTGCTTTTGTAGGAACCAAGTCGTTAACCCTATAAGCCGTTTGGCTAGCCAGCATGACCCATCCAACAGTGATTCTGGAAGATATCTCCTTCACTCTGGTTCTGCTAGAGAGAGGGATAAAGAGATGACTTCAATCTGACCTAAATTTCTAAACAAAGCTGCATCTTGTTCGTAAGCTCAAAGTATCCAAATATCCATGGCGCGGAAATCAGTTACTAGAGTTGAGCAAACCAGAACTGTAAAGTTCGGGTTCGTACCGAACTTTGGGGTGTCCGTGACCCGGACCCGAACCCAGACATTTGAAAAAAAGTTTGGGTTCGAGTTCTGGGTTCGGGTATTTGATCATGCATGATGAATAGCTGCAGGGCAGCCAATCAACAAGCGTTTCACTGGTTTGCCCTTAGAAGCCATCATAGCCATACCTACTAATGGCATGGCTGTGATTGGCCAGTGCATCATGTGACCCAGCTGGAGTCACTTAGTGCTGCATGTCACATGCTCTCTGGGTAGTGTAGGGAGAGGATGCTGCCGGTGCTGTGAGGGACAGATTGCAGATAGATAGATAGGTAGAGATTACTACTACTACTGCTTTTAGGGACATATTGCAGATCTCATCCTGCATTACAGAAAAATCTGACTGGACTAGGTAGAGTCTACTGTTAGAGGGACACATTATTGTTCTAAAATCATCTTCTAGTTTTATAGGGTCAGGTTCCTGCTGTTGCTGTAAGGGACAGATTATTGTTCTAAAATCATTTTGCAGCCCTCTAGCACTTTCCAGGACTCTTTTACAGTAATTTTTGTGCCGAAAAGTTTGGGGCCCCATTGAATTCAATGGGGTTCGGGGTAAAGTTCGGGTCAAGTTCGGTACCGAACCCAAACTTTTTTCCAAAGTTTGGCTGAACCCACCGAACCCGAACATCCATGGGTTCACTCAACTCTATCAGTTACCCTTAGTGGTCTTGCATGTGGGTAGAAAAATTCTCTTGTTCTCAAGGGATTCTGAAACCACCTCAGATTGCATCCCAGTATGAGCATAAGCACTACCCAGACTTAGCATAATGCCAAGTCTGGGTAGATCTTGATAAACTTCCTGGCTGAGGAAAAGCCCTTAGTGAAGCTGCCTTCACGACTGGGCCATTACTCAAAACTGGACTACAAGTGATCCCATATAAAGCAGCAAGCTGCTATAGGGCCTCTTGTAGCCTAAGGCCCAGATCCCGGAACATATTCTCATTGAGGAAAATTCCCTAGAGATAGTTACATAGTTAGTGAGGTTGAAAAAAAGACACAAGTCCATCAAGTCCAACCTATGTGTGTGCTTTCATGTCAGTATTACATTGTATATCCCTCAATGCTTTGGTCCCTTAGGTGTGCATCTAGTAGTTTTTTGAATGTATCTATACTCCCGGCAGAGACCACTGCTTGTGGAAGAGAATTCCACATTCTCACTGCTCTTACCGTAAAGAAACGTCTACGCATTTTAAGGTTAATCCGCCTTTCCTCTATTCTTAGTGATGCTGTCTTCATGACTAAGAATGTACTCAAAACTGGACTGAAAGGGATCCCATCTGGAGCAGCAAGCCACCCAAAGGTCCTAGAGGTTCTGATCCTGGCAAACTTCCTGGCTGAGGATATAGCCCTTAGAGAGACTTCTTTGTTCAGTCCTTACTCAAACTGTACTGAAGGCGATCCCACTTGGGAGCTGCAGGCCACCAAAAGATCCCTTGCAGCCCAAGACCCTGATCTTGGCAAACTTCCTGGCTGATGTAATAGCCCTCATGGCTCAGTCTTTACTCAAGCTGGACTAAAAAATCTCATCTGGAGCTGGCAGAGAAGTTCAGAGCAAGAAGTAAATGCCACTTAGAGAGTCTTAAGGTATTTCATGAGTAAGGGACAGTCCACCTATGAGGTGACAGGGAGTGCAGAGATCCGCCCCTCTAACAGAAGATTTGTTGAAGTTCAGAATGTACTTGATCTGAGGATTGAAGCAAACTTCATTTTCAAAATTCAAACATCTCTTGACTACAGGGATGAAGTGATAATATGGTTTAAAACAGTAAGCATATTTTTGGCATACAACTGTCAGTGAGAAATACAAGAAGTTAAGCTTTAAGAGGCCCATGGAAGGACTGGCAATCCAGGTAAAAGTACCAGAAAGAAAGACTCTGTCCCCCTCCAGCTACTAACCTGCATAGAGCAGTCATAGGAAAACCAAAAAGTGCAGCACTAAAGGAATATTATACTCAAATTACTGAATAGAGAAAGAATCTGACATACAGTATCTCATAAAAGTGAGTACACCCCTCACGTTTTTATAAATATTTTATTATATCTTTTCATGTGACAACACTGAAGAAATGACACGTTGCTACAATGTAAAGTAGTGAGCGTACAGCTTGTATAACAGTGTAAATTTGCGGTCCCCTCAAATTAACTCAACACACAGCCATTAATGTCTAAACCGCTGGCAACAAAAGTGAGTACACCCCTACGTGAAAATATCCAACTTGGGCCCAATTAGCCATTTTTCCTCCTCGGTGTCATGTAACTTGTTAGTATTACAAGGTCTCAGGTGTGAATGGGGATCAGGTGTGTTAAATTTGGTGTTATCGCTCTCACTCTCTCATACTGGTCACTGGAAGTTCAACATGGCACCTCATGGCAAAGAACTCACGTTAAATGTAGCACCTTTGGACAGGCTGTTTCCCAAAACGTCACTTCCAAGAATGCCAGCTCATACACACAGTCACAGAATGAGAACAGACAACATACCAAAATATAAAGAAATAGTGAAGATCCACATAAAACCAGTAAACTTATTATGCTAATGCATGTACAAACGTGAGCATAACAACACTTTCAACTATCCACAAAGAACATCCATCTGGCAGTTTCCAAAATGGCTGCAGCTAATTTGCGCATGCCTGATTTGGCGTGTGTCCCGGCTCCTCATAGAGCAGTTATAGCATAAAGGAATTAGACTGCTGGCTGCAGAAGGACCTATCACAGTAAATTAAACAGATCCCTGTGAAACAGGAATACTGCGCAAGTCTAAAAGAGAATTTCACATTGAAAATTCCACAGAACAATAATTGTAACATGTACAATTGCTACTCAAGCCATGTAGTATTACCTTCCCAAATTCAAACTGCAGCTGCTGGTGTTTCCTAAGCTGTCAGAAAAATCAACTTAATAGTTGTTTCTGTTTGTTAGCTGAGAAAACCTCCTAAAGGGTTAACCACTGTTAAAGGAATGCTGACCCTGCAGCTTCCCACCTCAGCGCACTGTGATTCTACCAGTTGGCTAATAAAGCTGACCATGCCATAGAGAAAGCAAGACAGGATAAAACAAACAGATATCTGTTCAGGACAGGATTCAGGAAAAGAAAGGTGGGAAACTGTAACAAAACTTGACAAAATGTTACAATGTACATAGATCACCCAGAGAGGATAGTCCTCTCCATTTACTTTTTTTTTCTTTTTTGTTTAACAAAAGTGGCGTTACCCCTCAACAGTCTGCATGGCATCTGATCAAGTGCCTTGTTATGAGCTCAAGCAGCACATACTTATGCATTCTAGACATTGATTCACATGCTGGGCACACTGACCACCCCCTGCAAGCTGGGCATTTGGTCAATAATAGCCCCACCAATGGCTAAGATTGATCCTCATTGCATGTGTGCCTTGAAAACCACTATGCTGTTTGCTGGGAAATCCAGACTAATCCTTACACCATCCCTCTGATAGCTGGGAGTACGGTATCACACAGTACCACCGATGACTGGTAACGCTGATGCTCATCTTCTGTGTGCCATGAATACCACCCTGCTAATACCTGAGGAACCTGGTATCACCTTGTAACTGACCCGCAGATAGGTGGGAACAATTCATCTCCACTTACAATCCTGCCAGAGATCTAGGAGCTGACATCCATCAGTAAACAAATAAAGGTAAGAGCATGCCATCTTAATAGGGCCTATGAAGAGGACAAAAAGTAACACAGTATCTAGCTCAGCCTCAAAAAAATTTATGGGAGTGGAGTCCCATGGGGTAGGAGCGAGGCGGAGCCTACCTGAATGTATGCCACCATGGAGTTAGTCAGCAAAGTGCAAATACAAGAAAAGGCCAGATGGACCAAAGGCAGCTGGCAATCCCATTGTAGGTGGAGCACATTTAGAGAAACAATTCACTTTTTCCGAATACTGCACAGGTTCTATGGCAGCCTGCTCTACTTACCAGTAAAAGGAAGCCATCTTATCTCTTTCCAAAGGACCCCCTTACCAATCAAATAGTTTACTGAGGTTAAAAAAAAAAATAAAATAAAATACTGCAGCCTGGGAAATATCCACAACATATCCATAAATTTGCCTGATCTGGGTCAAATCTTTGATTGTGCATACACTGTTTTAATCTGATTTCCACTAAACACCTGATGGTGCAATATACCAAGTGTTTGCTATTCCATCAATATACTTTGTGAAATGCGGTAAACATGAAAACATGAGATCTGTTTGAAGAGCTAACAATCTAAAGAAATGTTGCCACCTGGTGGATTTTAGTGGCTCTGTCCTTTAGCGTCTTTTTGTAGTATTCCATTATATGGGCATATCAAATATTTTCAGTTCTTTCCTGGTGCCAGTCACCTAGTGGGCAACTAATAAAAGCAAATGCAGAAGGATGCAGAAAGGAAAGTGTTACAAATGCAGTTAGAGATTTCACTCTAATGTTGTTTTTTTAGAATGTTCCAGTCTATTAAAAAAATAATGAAAGAACAAGGTTTGACATCACACAAATGAATTTGCTGTTTTCCTGTGGCTAAATAAAGACATTTTATGACATTTTACATTTCTGTTTAAATTTTCATAAGAGGATGTGTGTCATACAGTAAAATGGATTTTACAGTATGTGAGAATCAATCTCCTCTGTTTTCCGTGAAACGTCCAGGATTTTAATGCTACATAGTAGTTTGCAAAATATTGTGTTATTTAGAGTGTAATTGGAAAGCATGTATTTCATTGCCAGCATGCACATAAACCTTGGCATACAATAGCTTTCATATTTGACAAGGATTAAATGGAGTTTTTTTTTTCCTAGGGCTATATGCCAACAGAATAGACATAGGGCTTATAAAGTAGTAAAATAGTAAATATATTGAGATTTTAGTCCCTTTCACATTGCTGTAGATTAAAAGTGGCAGGTATGTTGACAAGAATAATACTACATTGCTGATAACTACCAAGGCTCTGCTACAGTGATTTATCTAGAGATGAGGTTGAACTTCAGCACAAGCATGAGTTCACGGAAAATCTCCAGGGATTCCTGGGTTCAAGAATAAAAGCTTTTGGGTGAAAACTTTTCAGGTTCATCGCCAGAAATAAGGAACAATCCATAATGCAGTGCATAACCTTTTCCCTTGGTCAGGTCACAAAAGCCAATAATCTGAACAAGTGAATAGCCCAAGCCACTTTCTGTAAAAGGGCGGCGGCCATATTTGAGTACTGTTTTTTTTTTTTTGTTTTTTTTCGTTAAGGGCTGGGCTAGTGCAGATACTACCCTCTGTCAACTCCTATCACACAGGACTCAGGGTAAAATGGGCCAGTGTACAACCAGAATTTATCTTCCCCTGAACCCCACCTCCACCAGGCTCTCACCTCAATCTCCCAGTACAGAGATCCCACCCTCTTTACCCCAGTACAGGGCTCTCCCCCACCCCTCTTCTCCCAAAATATAGAGCTCACTCCATTCACCTAAAAGTACCAGGCAGAAGTCCTTGGCAATGGCTGCAGAAAGAGCAGCGAAGGCTGGGGCCTCTCAGCACACCCGAGCTGCTCGGCAAGGCGTGCTGTAACTTGTTAACACAGAAGCTAGCAGAGGAAGTGTGTCGCTCAGAAAACTTCCTCTACCAGCTTCTGTGTTTACCAGTGACATGTCAGTGGACACAGTGCCTGAAGTGGCGGCACAAAGTCCTGCCACATTACGACTGAAAAAAAGCCCTGGTTGTGGCATTGGTATGCATCCTCTGTGGCAGTGTCTGGATTCCCATGCCATTTGTATGACAATAGCTTTCTTATTAGCCCTACAAATGGCTAGAACTGATTAAAAGGATCCCCCCATAGAATATAGAAGGGTTTGCCACAAAGTTCTTTAAGCAAGATTTGCAAAAATATTTGTGAACGGAACGCAGACAGATTCACTCATCCCTAGGTGTTCCTATCATTTACAAAGAAACATTTACTGATAAGAATATATAGGCTATAATTGTTGACCTCTCCTTATCAAAATGTTAATTGTCTGGCTGTCATTTAGTGGATCTAATACTCAATGCAACCAGCACTGGGACAAGTTTATCCATTGCCTAGTGCAAAGATGGCAAACTGTGCCCCCCCCTTCCTGCTGGATAGGGTGGGGCTAATAGCGACACATGGAACAAAATGTTTATGGCATTAGCGAAATAATACCAATAGTTGTATAAAGAGTTTAAAATCAGTGCACAAATGAGGGCCTAACAGTGGCAAAGAAAAAAAAAACAGTCCCTGTGTCAGTGGTACCACTGGAAGGAAAAAATGTCTCAGTGGTGTTGCTTATAAGAACAATGGTCCTGAATCAGTGGGGAAAAACTGCCGCTGCATCACTAGTCTCAGTCTGGGGAGGACTGTCAGTGGGATGCAGGAAGGAAAGGGAGCTGGGCTCTGAGGGGTGCATAGAACTAAAGAGATCTAGTGGGGGCTCTGAGGAAGAAAGGGGTGCTGAAAGGGCTCTAAGGGCCTAATGGCTCTAATGATCCTTGGCAGATCCATTTCAGAGGGTGCCACCTCCTTACTGCCTGTTTAAACCCACTCCACTGCAACCCTGTGTGTTACATGCAGTTGCACTGTGACCCTGTTCCATTTAATTTCTGCTGTGGCTATAAAGCAAAGAATCAGGCCATGGTATGTGTACAGCCCTGAGCAGCTGCATCTCCTTGCACAGGTGGGTGGTCGGGGGGAAGAAAAAATTGGTTTCAACTGCTTGCTTTTACCGCTATGTATCCGCCCATGTCAATGAACCCTAAGACTCTGTTAACACTTGTGGTTTGGAAGGATGGGGGCGCTAAAAAAGGCTCCATTTACACCTTTGCAGTTGTGACAGAGCATGTATAGGGCAGCCTATTCATTTCAATACGCTACCCTACATATGAAAAATGCACAAAATAATTTTTCTAAAAATTCCACCACACCAAAATGCGCATTACTTTGTTACAATGAATTTTAGTGTGGGCAAGGTGTGTCGGGGGGCGGAGCCGGCAGCCGGAGTGCATGGACGTGTAAGGACTGAGCTCCGACTGCCCGGTGGTATCACAGTGTATCTCAGCGACTTCCTGCAGCACTCGAAAGGCTCGATCAGCCCGGACACTACGGGAGAACAACACGATGTCCGCGGGAAAACGAAAAGACCAAGAGGGACCGAGGAAAATCAAAGGTTTCTTCACTCCTGCACCAGCGCGGCGGAGTCAAGATGGCGCCGCCACAGCGAGCGGCATGGTAGCAGAGAGACCCAGAGAGCAAGACCAGGGCCACAGACTCCCAGGTCAGCACTCAGGGGAGGCATTCCCCCTACCGTCCTCTCTATCCGACAGCCCCATGAAACAGGAGGCGAACAGAGGCACACAACGAGGCCTCAGGCATGAATGGAGAGGGGGGAGAGGACATGGAGGAGACGGTGTCATTTTCCCAGCAGCTAGACGCTTTCCCTACTTCAGGGCAGACTATCACTGACGATATCATGAAAGGGATGCTATTAACTCTGCGCGGGGTAATTCATCAAAACATGGAGAGCTTCATGAGCATGACTAAGAAGGATATAAATAAACTGGGTGATAGGGTGAGCTTTATTGAAACAAAGATGAGTGACTTCTCCCTGGCCCACAACGAAATGGTGGATACGCATTATGGAGTAAAGGATGAGCTAATTGCTCTAAGGTCAAAGGTCGCAGATTTAGAGGATCGGGCACCCAGGAACAACCTGAAATTCAGAGGTGTCCCAGAATCCATCAAATCAGCAGAGCTGCACACCTATTTGCAACGACTAATGCTTATCACTCTACCCACTCTGCAGCCCATAGATCTAACGATTGACAGAGTGCACCGCCTACCAAAGCCACCCCACCTTCCAGAAAAAATTTCTTGCGAAGATTCACTTTTACCAAACTAAGGAACAGCTGATGTCCTTCTCCAGGCAGAACCTGACCCTTCCAGACCCATACTCAGGCATCTCAATCTACGCCAACCTCTCTAAGGCTACTATGACGGCAAGAAGCAACTTAGTCCCAATAACGAAATTACTGCGGAACCACAAAATTCTCTACAAATGGGGTTTCCCAGCAAAACTCATCCTGGAGATGCATAACGAGACCTTTACTATATCAGCGCAAGAGAAAGGCCTAGAACCTCTTTGGAAATGGGGTCTCCTACCATCTGAGATCAATACTTCGCCAGTGGAAAGACCCCCACCGAGAGCATCTCAACAAAGGAGTCAGAAAAAGAGCAATATTCACTACTGAAGGCAAGACTCATGCTACCAAGAATCAAGTCTACCATCCCACACGCGACATTCTAGCGGACTACGATCGATTCAACAATCACAACTAGAGCCGAGGGAACTCATCACCAGGCATTCGGCTGATTTGGGTAAGACTCCTACAGTTTGACTGAGACCCTGTCTAAGGGTGCTTTTTGTGAAAAGGAGATCCACTCCACTTGAGCTGCGAATATGTCGGCTTTTACTAAACTGTTTTCCTCAACCATCCGAGTTAGCCTTACGGCTCTTTTGTTTATCTCTGATTTTGTTTTTAAGTTTGTTACTATCCAAATTCAATGTCCTACCTCTGATTTTCGTGGAACACTAATTGGGTTTAATGCATTCTGTACTGCCCCTTAGGTTGATGTAATTTAATGTGAGAGGCCTTAACAATCCCTATAAGAGACGATCAATGTGGAAGGCTGCCTTGGACCATAAATGCGATATCATTTGCATTCAGGAGACCCATTTTGACTCATCTAAATTGCCAAATTGCTCCCATCCAAAATGTCCTCACATTTTTGCAGCTAAAGACACTTCCAAACGTAATAGGGTTTTGGTGGCGATCAGGGACACTGTCTCTTTTTACCAACAAGACCTACTAGTAGACGTAAAAGGGAGATACATCATCCTTGTGGCTTAATTTAACAATGTCTTATGCACCCTGGTAAACCTATATGCCCCGAATAAAAGATCCCAAAGGTTCATTGCAAGAACAGTTTCTAGAGCCAAGCAACTACAGAAAGGGAGACTGGTGATTTGCGGAGATTTTATTATGGTAATGAAGGGAGGGATGGACTCCACCAATGTGGGGAGAAGGCACAGACAGGAGTTGAGCCCATTCCTCTATGGGGAAGGCCTTTTTGATCCCTGTAGGTGCCTTCATTCCACGGAGAGGGATTACTCCTTCTACTCCGCGGTAGACCAAAGCTATTCGAGGATTGATTTTTTTTCTTACTGATAAGCATGTATTACAAAACATTGTCAAAGCAGAAATACTTACCATTACCTGCTCAGATCATGCTCCAGTCACAATCGAAATATTGGAACACAACAGACCCACCACTACAGGTATATGGCGAAATAACACTTACTTATTGTCCTATCCAACACACAAAAGCCATTTAGAGGCCAAATTAATGGAATCTTTTCAAAACAACGGCAGCGATCAGATGTCCCCTTTGACCGTATGGTGCGCTCACAAAACGGTTATAAGGGGTCATCTCATCCAGATTGCCGCTAGGGAGAGGAAGAAAAAACTGCACAAAATTACCCAACTACACCAATCTATAGCAGAATTGGAAAGTAAACACAAGAAAAACACATCAGGGAATGATGCGGTGTTAAAAGAACTGACTGACTGTAGGGAAAAATTAAAAACCATACTTAAATCCGAGTACGACACCTACTTTAAACGGTTAAAAGTATCCACAAACTGTTCACAAAGCAATAGGGCAGGGAAACTATTAGCAGCACAACTAAAACAGAAACAGCAAAGGACTACTTTGCCCTTGATACAACACCACCGCACAGGAGAAATATATAGGAACCCCAAAGTCATCGCAAACGATTTTAAAGACTACTATCAGGCCCTGTATAACCTTCAACAAGACGACTTAACACACCAACCAACTGATGAGGAAATAGAGACCTTTCTTAACGAAATGCATCTAGGGAAAAAGAATCTGCTTAGAGAGTACAGCATTGGGGGCACAGTGTTAGCCAGCACTACAGAAGAAAAAGATCCAAAATCAAGAACACGGGGACATGACCTCAAACTAACTGGGGGGAAGTTCAAAACGAATCTTAGAAAGTATTATTTTACTGAAAGGGTGGTTGATGATTGGAATAAACTACCAACAGAGGTTGTGAGACAGTCAACAGTAAATGGCTTTAAACATGCTTGGGATAAACATAAATCCATAGTCAAACAACGAGGTTAATGTAAAAAAAAAAATATAAAAAAAAAAAAATAAAAAAAAAATAAAATAAATAAATAAAAAGGGGCAGACTCGATGGACTACTCAGTCTTTTTCTGCCATCACTTTTCTATGTTTATATGTTTCTATGAAATAAACGTACCCAGATTAAACATGGAATCACAACACCAGCTTAACGCCCCTGTTTCTGAGAAAGAGATGCTAGATGTGATACATTTCCTCCCCTTGCACAAATCTCCGGGAATTGATGGCTTCTCGGCAGAATACTACAAAAACTTTGCCTCCCATCTAGCCCCACACCTCAAGAACACATTCAACGCAGCTATATCACTAGGCAAGTTTCCCCAGGAAATGCTACAAGCAGGGATAATCACTATCCCTAAGCAAGGAAAAGAACCACTTCCCCCCAAAACTTCAGGCCCATCTCACTCTTAAACACAGATCTGAAGATCTTGCAAAAATACTCGCCAACAGGCTACTGACAGTAACCCCCACCCTTATAGGGTTGGACCAAGTGGGATTTGTTAACGGAAGGCAAGCATACGACAATACGCTGCTGCATAGGGTGGAGAGTACACTCCAACCATGCGTCTTCCTGGCTCTCGATGCAGAGAAGGCCTTTGACAGGGTCCATTGGGGCTACCTGTCGAGGGCCCTCTCGAAATTCGGCATAACGGGCCTCCTCCATACGGCCATAATGGCCTTGTATGTTAACCCAACTGCTCAAGTATTTTCCTCTGGTCTACTATCAGACAACTTTACACTCACCAATGGCACCCGTCAGGGCTGCCCCTTGTCACCCATAATTTTCTCTTTAGCGATAGAGCCCCTGGCAGTACACATCCGATCCTCAGAAAAAATACAGGGTATTAAAATTGGACCTACAAATCATAGATTGGGATTATTTGCGGACAACGTTATCTTGACGCTGACAAAACCTGAATCCTCACTACCGGCCACAAAGGACCTATTAATTAGATTTGGTCAAGTATCTTATTACAAGGTTAACACGACAAAGTGTTTTGCCCTCCCTGTAAATATCACCCAACCACAAATCTCTCAGCTGGAGAATATATTCCCCTGCAAGTGGGACGGCCCTTCCATCACATACCTGGGTATACAGCTAACAACCCCAACCACCAACTTATACACTCAAAACTTTCCCCCTCTATTGGCTAAACTCCACATGGAACTCAACTCAATAAGCAAATTTCAACTTTCCTGGCTAGGAAGAGTCGCTGCATTCCAAATGCAAAAGTTCCCCAAGCTCCTATACCACTTTAGGATGCTCCCTATACCTCTACCTCAGATTTTTTTTTCAGAATTAAACAAGATAATCCGCAATTTTATTTGGGGTAAATCAAAACCAAGAATTGCACTACCTACACTATTCCTTCACAGATCCCAAGGTGGGTATGGCCTACCTAACGTTAAAGCCTACTACTACGCCTCAATCTTGGATCAGGCTAAGTTCTGATTTTCTTCTCAAGAAGATAACCAATGGTCCAACATTGAAAGAGAAGAATTACCAAGCCACAGCCTCCCTGCACTACTGATGGCGGCAGCTATATCATGTAAAGCGCAAATACCTGACTCCCCCACTTTAAGGGCTACGGTTATGGCCTGGACAGCCTTGACAAATATGACATTCCGAGAGGAACAACAGTCCAAAATCAGGTTGCCACTGGCAGCGTATGAACACCTAATCCCAGACTTTTCCACCCAACAATGGACAAAAAATGGTATACATTTTAATATCGACAATATCCCTGTACCCACGGGACTCGACCGACTCAAAATCAACCAAATTAGACACTTTCATATCACCAATCCCAAAACCACTATTTATCTCCCGACTACACTTTGGCATTTTGTAACCGGGAAATCCTTAGCCCCCACAAAAGGAATCTCCTTATTCTATAAATTATACAATCACAACTCCCCCACCAATAAGATGAAAGCTATGAGAAAATGTGAACAACAGCTAAACTTGGATTTCACAATGTGGCAATGGAGCGTAGCAATTAGGTCCAACAACAAATTTTCTGCATGTGTTGACCACTGGAACAACGCACTAAAACTATTGCACAGTTACTACCTAACGCCTCACAAATTGCACCTGATAGACCCTAAGATCTCTCCACTTTGCTGGAGGGAGTGCCAGGATAGGGGATCTCTCCTGCACACATTTTGGGAATGTCCCTCTTTAAAAGTCTTCTGGAGAGAAGTCACGGAGCTAATTACGGAGATCACAATCTCCCAAACGAGATTGACCCCAGCTCTGGCTCTCCTTTCCATAGGCATAGAAAACTTCCCCCCAAATATGAGAACAATCACCACCCATGTTCTCTTTGCTGCTCGACTATCAATAGCAAACAGATGGAGAACCATCAATCCCCCTACAATTGCTGAAGTAATTAATAGAGTAAATAATCAAGCACTGATGGAGAGGATGGTTGCCTACAAAGAAAACAGAGCTCAGGCATTCCACGTGAAATGGAATGCATGGCTCGCATCAAAATGGTCCCTCTACCCAATATGAATGACACCCAAAAATTCACTGCTAAGCTAGGCTCTCTCATTTACGCCACACGGAATAAAAATCTTAGAACCCTAAAAAGTTCTAACCATCTAGTCCCTACCAAAACTTCAAGAAAAGCACCCAGAGGTATGTTGCATAAGATCATTTGATATGCCTAGTTACTGTTAATGTTCAACTATGGAGAAGCAGAGGTGACCACCCACTAAATTACTTGGTACCCACACAAATTAGCACTGTCTGTCCACAGTGTAGCTCCCAATTTGGGGGGGGGGGGACTCTTCCCGGTGAGAGAGGGATGTCAAGTTACAGCCAGAGGGAGCCATGATGGACAAGCTGAGATCAGCCAGGTGGTTCGTTACCTCCGTAAGAACCTATGTCTGTTTTATGTAAGTGTCCTTGTACTTGCAGTACTTACTATTCTGTGATTTTTGAATGTATCACTCAAGGCTCTACAAATGACTTTACGCTACGTGTATAATGTTCTATACTCCCTGCTATGGGAATGCAACGTGTAATGTCTGGCAAATTTTCAATAAAAATCTATTGTTAAAAAAAAAAAGCAAGGTGCGTCGGGGGTGCTATTAAGAATTGCAGGAATGCATGGGGTAAGAGACAGGAGGCTAAGAGGGTCTGTGGAGGAGAGGGGAGGTCTGAGGCTGATTTGTCCCCCCTTTCCACCTTGTACACACAGTGCCTGCCCAGATTGAAGAGGCAGCTTCTTTTTCCCCTCTCCAGTCGTGTAACATGTCACGTGACAAGGGGAGAGGGTAAGATGGGCAGTCTGCTCTCACTCTTCAGCAGCACTGCGCTGAGACTGAGGTGAGTTCTCGGTCTCAGCTCCGTCTATCTATTGCCCCCTGAAAGCTGGAGGGAAGACAGAGCTAAATCCTCTCCAGCAGAAGCCTGCTTCTGCTCCTTCTGACAGGAGCAACACTGCAATCTCTTTTGTCAGTGAGGAACGGCAGGAGCAGCTACATCACCAGTGCACCCCCCCCCAATATGGTGTTCTGTCTAAACAGCCAACTCGTCGAAATCTCCAACCACATCACTTCCGTGACTCTCCAGCATCAGTAACTGGATATTTCGACGAGTTGGTGGTTTTAACACAACACTGCCAGCGTATACACTCCATTACACGATATAATGAGTGGATATTGTTAGTCCGTCCACTAATAACCAACAATATGACCACCTCCAAGGCAGCGACAATGCTTTTCCACTGTAGCGGCTGTTCTATCAAAACAGAATACCCTTTGAAATGTCCAATTCAATTCCAGTGAAAAGAGAAGTATGGCCAAAGCTTTTGACCATACTTCTCTTCTAAGTCACAGGAGTGCTAAAGCCCGCTTTATGTTGATGTCACAGGCTCTGGAAGGATTCTGACTTTAAGGTTGGGATCCACCTAGATATCTGACTGGCAGCTGGCTCAGGCTCCCAGCTCCCCGCTGAGAAGCCTGAGCCAGCTGCTCCCACCTCCTCCACAGCCCACTGCTCTAGTGACCGCTAGAAGGGCAGAACAGAGAGTGGTGACTCATAGTCACCGCTCTCTACTCAGTGAAGGCTGAGAAATCAGTGGCCATGTGATCTCTCAGTTCTCAGTCTTATAGTCAGCAGGGGATAGCTGCAGTATCAGATTGATGCCGCAGCCATATACTGTAGGTGAGTATGAATGTTTGTTATTTTTATTATCCACACTTCTTCTTTAACCACATGATCTAGGAAAGGTTTTAACCCCTTCATGACCAGGGCATTTTTTGCTATTCAGCTCTGTGCTACTTTAAAGTGGTTGCAAAGGCATTCTATGCATTAAGATAAAAAGCCTTCTGTGTGCAGCAGCCCCCCTCAGGCCCCCTGACACTTACCTGAGGTCCATCTAGATCCAGCGATGTTGCACGAGAGACTCGGCTATCCAGGACTCCCCTCCTCATTGGCTGAGACAGCAGCACGGCACCATTGGCTCCTGCTGCTGTCAATCAAAGGCAATGAGCCAATGAAGAGAGAACAGGGGTCAGGCAGCAGCTCCTTTTCTGAATGGACACAGGGAGCTGCAGCTGCTCGGCTCGGGCAAGCAACAGGAGGGAGGGGCCAGGAGCACCGAAGAGGGATCCGAGAACAGGAGGATCAGGGCTGCTCTGTGCAAAACCACTGCACAGAGCAGGTAAGTATAACATGTTTGTTATTTTTAAGGAAAAAAAAAAACAAGACTTTACAATAGCTTTAGCTGGCAATTACAGTCATGCAACACGGTACCCAAATTAAATTTATATAACTTTTTGACATAAATAGAGCTTTCTATTGGTGGTTTTTGATACTAGAGTTTTTATTTTTTATTATATAAACAGAAAAACATATCCAATAAAATCTGATTTATTCATAAATTTAGGCTAAAATGTATTTTGCTACATGTATACATGTATACATGTGTTGGTAAAACAAATCCCAATAAGTGCATATTAATTGGTTTGTGGGAAAGTTCTAGCGTCTACAAACTACGGTACATATACTGGGATTTACTCAGCTTTTAAGCAGCTCTGACTTTCTGACTACCTATCACATTTCTTGAGGTGCCAAAATGCCAGGACAGTATAGACACCCCCCCAAATTACTACTTTTTGTAAAGTAGACACCACAAGGTATTTGCTGAGAGGCATTGTTAGGAAAACCAGTTTTGGCTGCCCCTGCACGTGTTGGCGCGCATCTGTGCGTGTGTGCACGCTCCTGTGCGTGCCAATGGTGCCAAAACGGACATTTAAGCAGACAGCACCTTGCAGCAGGTGCGGTCCGTTCTACAGCGTTCCGGTGCCTTGTGACCCCTGAATCTACTTTGAGAAGACTTCCTGTGTTTGTGACCAGGCTTTACCTTGGACTTATTGCTTTCTGCCTGTCCCGACCCCCAGCCTGTCTACGACTACTCTCCTGCCTGATCCTGTGTACCTCTGCTGCCCATGCATTGCTGACCCTGCCTGCACCCCGACCGTCCACCTGTCTTCTTTGGAAGAACACCGCCGGCATGTGAAAAGCGTACTTGCCCGACTCCGACAACATGGCCTGTACACTGAGGCGGAAAAGTGTGCTTTCGAATGCGCTAACATCTCCTTTCTGGGCTTCAATGTCACCACCTCAGGATTCTCCATGGATCCACAGAAAGTTTCAGCTATTCTGGACTGGCCAGCCCCAGTCGACAAGAAAGGAGTCCAGCGCTTCGTGGGCTTCGCAAATTTCTACCAGAAATTCATTAAGGACTTCTCAGCAGTCATCTCGCCCATAACTCAGCTTAGAAGATCAGCTATATCCGTGATAGTGAAAGCAGCGCTAAAACTGAATATATATTGTGCAAAACAATTTAGTGCAAAAAATACAAACAAAGTGCTAGTGCAAAAAGTCTCAACAGTGCAATCCTCAATGAACTGCAAAGGTATGTCCTCCTTGAATCAAACAGCCAACTTGCTTCAAAGCTGAGTCCTTCACCTTCAATCACTTAAATGCATTATTAATTCGCTTTCTCCAATTTCTTCAAAATATTCAGGTATAGTCGGTTATCCCTAGATTGTTAACATAAGGTGATCTAGGGCTAAGATAATTTGTAGACTCAATACTGGGCAATTAAGCATAAATCTAAAGATGATCCTATGCTGGGACTATACATAGTGGACTTGTGATCCCGATTTTACTATACCTGAAATTCACAATTCAGTTTATGGACTCACGTATGGACTTTATGCTCAATGCAGAGTGGATCTGATTATGGATTTTATGGGAAGTTCTGCTTAGTTTTAATATAATACATATTGAGCCACATAAAACGTTTTGGACTGAAAGGGATGCAAATCTAATTTTTAATTTAAGATTCATGTTTTAGATTTATATATCTGAACACATCTGCACCTTTTTGTTTGCCCGGTGGTGGATCGCGTCTACCTCTCGCCACACTGTTTGCCACATCATATTATATGAGAAATGACTTTATATGGCGTTAATCAGCATCCTGCTGAGCTGCCTGGTGATTTGAGGTGGTGGTGATCCAGACCGGAGGCGCCACCTAGTGGCGTAAGGTTACTACTATATAGGAGGGCTTGGATCGCCGTGTGGCCAGCCCTGTGATCAAGTCGGAAGTGACGAAACGTCAGGGCGTGGCCACACGGCTACCCGAGGCGAACGTTTATACCGACGGCTGTGACGCTCTGGATGTGGAGGAGAGGAGCGTTGGAGGGCTGAGCGGTAGGACTATCTGGCTAAATGAAACTTGCTGTTTTAAAGTGTTTTTAATGTAAGCGCAATCGGTGCTGTTTGAATAAATGTCTATACCTTAAGTGATACACTATGAGGGTCTTTCTTGCTTGTTCCCCATGATTATACATGCTGGAAAGGAACGAGTACCTGTGGATGCGGTTCTTGGGAAGATCATTGTGTGATGAGCCCCCTCTATTCTTGGAAAGATGAGCCTATCTATCTTTGACCTCTGGTGAGCCCCCAATATGTGCACACGCATGTGGTGACCGATGGTGAAGGATACGCTATCAAAAACAGCATAGCTGCACAATTTAAGGAGGATTTATCTCTGCACTTTATTCAATGTTGCACAATTGATTTTTTTGCACTACCACCTTGGTTTTTGCATTTAAGTGATTGAAGGTGAAGGACTCAGCTTTGAAGCAAGTTGGCTGTTTGATTCAAGGAGGACATACCTTTGCACTTCATTGAGGATTGCACTGTTGAGACTTTTTGCACTAGCACTTTGTTTGTATTTTTTGCACTAAATTGTTTTGCACAATATATATTCAGTTTTAGCGCTGCTTTCACTATCACGGATATAGCTGATCTTCTGAGTTTTTTATCTATTTATAGCAGCTGCTTTATTTCCATTTTTAATCACTTTATATATTTGTTAATAAGGAGCGCAGTGTTACTGTTCTATTCATAACTCAGCTTACCAAGCAAGATGTATGCTTCCGCTGGACTCCTGAAGCCCAAGAAGCCTTTTCCAGGCTCAAAAAGTTGTTCACCTCGGCTCCTGTTCTGAAGCACCCTGACCCTGCTCTGCCCTATACCCTTGAAGTGGATGCCTCAGAAACAGCAGTAGGAGCAGTCCTTTCACAGAGACGAGATCCAAAAGCCTCGCTCCACCCCATCACTTTCTTCTCCAGGAAACTTTCATCACCAGAAAGAAATTACGATGTGGGTGACAGGGAATTGCTGGCAATTAAGTCTGCCCTGGAGGAGTGTCGGTACCTCTTGGAAGGAGCCTCACACCCTATCCTGTTATTCACAGACCACAAAAACCTGGAGTACCTACGAACGGCTAAGAGGCTCAAACCTCGGCAAGTAAGCTGGGCACTTTTCTTCTCCCAATTCCAGTTGCATATTACCTACCGGCCGGGGGGCTAGAATGTAAAGCCAGACGCCCTATCCCGAATGTTTCATGTTCCTGAAGACCACTCCCCTCCAGAAACAATTTTACCTGCTCACAGCTTTCTACTGACCCAGGAAGACCTCCTTACACTCCTTTGCGGGGGGGGGGGCAATGTTAGGAAAACCAGTTTTGGCTGCCCTGTGCGCATTGCCGTGCATGTCCTGCTCGCGCCTGTGCGCGCCAATGGCGCCAAAATGGCCATTTAAGCAGACAGCACCTTGCAGCAAGTGCTGTCCATTCTACAGCATTCCGATGCCTTGTGACCCCTAAATCTACTTTGAGAAGACTTCCTGTGTTTGTGACCCAGATTTACCTTGGACTTGTGGCTTTCTGCCTGCCCCGACCCCCGGCCTGTCTATGACTACTCTCCTGCCTGATCCTGTGTACCTCTACTGCCCGCACCTTGTCGACCCTGCCTGCACCCCGACCATCCGCATGTCTCATCCACCTGTACCGCACCACCAGCACGTTGCCGACCCGGACCGCACCACCACGCTTCTGCCAAGCACAAGCTCCAACAGACTCTCACCCACCCCCATTGACCAAGTCCAGCCCTCATGCCCCCTCTGTGCTCCTGAACTCCGTGTCTACACTATCAGGGGTTCGCAAACCAGGGCCATAAGAGAGGTTGCCCCCTGCATAAGTCAGATTTGACCATCAGGTACGTGACAGGCATGTTGAGTTTTCTTTTTTTTTTACGCAAAGTTGTCACTTTAATGAGATATTTCGTACACATGTCATGTGTATATGTGCAGCCTAGACACGCAAAGTTGTCACTTTTACATGCTTTTCACAGGCTTTCAAATGCTGTAACTTGTTGCGTGAATTGCACATTTGGTTTCCTGACTGCCTATCACAGTTTCTCAGGCCCTAAGCCAGGATAGTACAAATACCCCCCAAATCACCATTTTGGAAAGTAGACACTCCTATTTGTTAAGAGGCATGGCAAGTATTTTACAGATCTCATTTTTTGCCACATGCTTTTGATAAATAAAGAAAGAAAACTAAAATGTATTTTTTATGGCATGTGTGAGAAATATCTCATTAAAGTGAAAACTTTGAATAAAAAATAATAATTTTCTTGGCATTTTCCAAAAAAAACTTGTGGCAAAAAATAAAATTTTCCATAGGCTCAACATGCCTCTCAGCAAATACCTTGGGGTGTCTACTTTGCAAAATTGGGTCATTTGGGGGGTGTTTGAACTGTCCTGGCATTTTAGGGCCTCCAAGAACCTAATGTATATGGACAGCATTAGGAATTTCTGCCATACGCCTAATGTTGGGCATATATGTAATGTAATGTTATTTTTTTTGGTTCAGCCTGTGGGCTGAAAAAAAAAGAACCTAACAGATTCCTTCATTCACATCAACTGATGTGTATAAAGAAATCTCTGCTAGAAAAAAAATGTATGCCCAACATTAGAAGCTTCAGCCACATATCCACCCACTCTTCTAATGTTGACCTGAGGGCTGAACAAAAAAAGAACCTAAAGGATTCTTCTATTCACATCAATCGATGTGGATGAAGAAAAAAATGCATGCCTAGCATTAGAAGCTTTGGCCACACATCCACCCACTCTTCTAATGTTGGGCATACATGTAATGTTCTTTTTTTTATTTAGTTTGTGGATGTGGATAAAGAAATCTCTGGCAGAAAACAAGTATATGCCAAGCATAGGAGCTACCACTCCCTCACTACCCCATTCATCTAATGCTGGGCATACATGTCCTCTTTGTTTAACTGTGGATGGAGAAATCTTCCCCTGCCGCCACTAATACAGTAAATGTATTCTGAAAGTAGCACCCTGCTGCTGTCATAATGCACAGATCAGTGCTGCAGCTGACTGGCATTCCTGCAAACTAAACAGCAACGGTTAAGAATAACATACAGTAACAACTTTTTTTTCTTTCTGTTTTTAACATTTTTTGTAAGTTAACTTTTCAGAACAACCTTTACAGCCTTTGATTTTTTTCTCTCAAAATGTGATGGACAGTTTCTTAACTACCTAACATCCTTAGAGATCCTTCTTGTGTAGAATTGTGTGGACCCCTATACTGTGCCGTGCTATACCCTACTAATGGTTCACTATGGTGTGGTAATGACAGAAGCAGTCCTTGATGCAGAGACCAGGTTGGCCAGGACAGGAGGGACAAAAAAACCCCACCTTATTCCACATTTACACAAGCACATCTTTTTTGGAGTGACTTTAGTGTTGAGGTAGGTTGGAGGGCATCTGGAAAATCTCTCTCATGTAGCTGACTAACTGCATCTGGAATTGGACTTTGGGCCACAGTGCCTTTTGGATACAAAATAAATATAAATAAATATATATATATAGACACTTTTTTGTACCACTGTCTAGCTCTGCGGGAGGCTAAATACGGCTTCATTATTTGGTCGTTGAAGTCTACACCTCGCATATTTACATTATAATCGTGCATGCAGAGAGGCTTTTCAGTGACAACAGAAGCTGTGTGCATTTGGACCATCATGTCTGGGTGAATGGAAGACAGGATGAATAGATTACATTTGTCCTTCCATTTTACTGCTAGTAGTTCTTCATTCCACAAACAGGCTTTCTCCCCTTTTCTAAGTGGTGTGTTAAAGAGCCCATGCGATTAGATAGCATGGCGCAACAGCATAAAATGTGTCCACATACAAATGACACTCCATATTGAGCAAGGGTGACAACAAGTCCCACACTATCTTACCATTGCTCCCCATGTAGTCGGGTTCCACTTGACAGTCTTTTCCCTCTCAAATTCTAATGTAGTTTTTATAGTACTGTATGCTGGTATTAGGTCAATTATTATTTTGGGTAGACATGTGCATGACGACAAAATTTGTTTCATTTCGATGCGTTAATCTAGTTATTTCGTTTAGTTAAATGCAGTTGATTCATTCAATTCGTATTCAGAATTCGTATTCAGAATTTTTTGAATTTTCTTCAACAAACAAACAAAAGAAACTCTTCATCAAATAATTACAATGACCCTTTAAATCACCTTTGGCTTAACAAAAACAGCATTATTTCAAACTGGTACTCTAATAACACACAACGTCTTTGATTTCAGAAGTAGGTTTACAGTTCAAATTCAAATGGCATTGATGTAAAATTAGATTTGAATTTCAATCCGAATTTCGGAAATTCAGACAAATTTCCTTTCGTTATTCGGAACATTCGGTAAACTTTGTTTACACTGTAATTCAGATATTCGGATGTATCCGAATCTCCGAATAATAATTTGGAACAAAAGGGACCGCACATGTCTAATTTTGGGTAATGCTAGAGAAAGTGTTATACTATTTGCATTTTGGTAGTATGGTTTTCTGTTATTTTTCAAACTGCGTTATTTATTCTATGTTGTATCTTAATATTATGGATGGTTTGTTAGAGTATAGTTTTAATTCAGTTTTATTTGGTACTAATTGCTGTTAGTGGTAATTTTATTGTGTCATTGTGTCCTGTTCCATTTGTTATTGTGATTTTGTGTTGTCTTTGTTGAATATAACTGTATCTGAATAAATGTCCCTTTGGGATTAATAAAGTATTCTGAATCTGAAGCAGTATGTACAGTCTTTAGATCTCTCACAGAGCTTATACATTTTGACTCCATATTTGGCACGCTTGCTGCGGAAATATTGGTTGATTGTAAGCCTGCCAGTAAAATGTACAAGGCACTCGTCTACACAGATGTTTTGTTGGGGCATATACACATCTGCAAATTTCTAGAACAGGTGATTTATGTGTGGCCAAATTTTGTGGAGCCAATCATAGTCAGGGTGACCCCGGGGACAGTAGAGGTTATTGTCACTGAATGCATAAAACGTATTAATGTCTCATACAGATCTTTTCCCAGCTATTGCAGCAGGGAACACAGGCATATGATGAATTGGGTCTGTGGACCAATATGACTGCAATTCATTCTATTTTTTAATGCCTATGTTAAGGGTTAGGCCCCAAAAAGTTTTACATTTGCAAACCGTGATTCTGGCAGTGAGGCCTGCCCTTCACTCTCATCGGTCATGCCCAGAATCCTCCTGCATACCCTATTACTATTGTACTTTTCTTTGGACATTTTGAGCACTAACTTTACAGGTACCTAGTGGCGACTATGAGGAAAAGAGCTGGCTAGCAATCAGGGACAGCTTGCACGCTAGAAATAAAATGAACTGATATTGCTAGCAGAGATCAGGCCTGATTTGTAACACTGCAGATTTGCAGACAATGTATCAGAAGTGGCAGTAATCAGAAAAATGACACTGACACTTCACTTGTTGGGGGGGGGGGGCAAGGGGCTAAATGCAAGTGCTGACAGTGATGTAGGCTGACGCTGCTAACACTGCATTTTTGGGGACACTAGTATAGTTCTGATCATGACCAGGACACTGATCCATACAGACACTATACTAGTAAAGGTGGTGATCAGCAGCTTATAGTATGACTGTGATAGTGTTGCGGCCAATCAGGGACTGGCGCTAACTGACACTGGCTGGGAGGGATGCCATCTAATGTTGTCTGACATTGCTAGTGACACTAATACAGTGAAAAGTGATACTACTGTACTAATGGCACTGGCGGTGTAACAGGGGTGAACAGGAGGGCCAGCAGTACAGTAAATGTACTACTGGTGATCGACAAGTGCAGGACCGGATTAAGAGCATCATGGGCCTGGTGCTGAGGATTTTGGTGGCTTTTTTTTATGTTAAAGCGGAGTTCCACCCAAAAGTGGAACTTCCGCTTCAAGAGGAGGTGACCCCTGACATGCCATAATTGGCACGTCCTTTATTGGGGGGGGGGGGACCGTGGACTCTGTTTTCACAGGGTCCACGGTCCACTTCCTCTCCTGGCGCCAAGGATCCGGAAGGAAGTTCACCTTCCCCCACTCCCTCTCGGCGATCTTCTGGGACACGTCAGAGGTCCCAGAAGATACGCTGGCCAGTCACAAGCCGCAGCGCGACTCGCACATGCTCAGTGAATGCCCGGCTTTGAAGCCAAAGCCAGGTGCCCACACTTGTGATGTCAGCACCGCCGTGGGGAGGGGGAGACGAGCGAGCCCTTGGGCGGCCGCATTGCTGGAACGAGGGACAGGTGAGTGGCCGATTGTTAAAAGTCTGCAGCTACCCTTTTGGTAGCTGCTGACTTTTAACAGCGTGGAACTCCGCTTTAATAAATAAAATGAACATGCAAACAATTTTTCGTTAAAACAAATTAAATATTTTAATTACCATTAAAGAAACAGAAACATATTGAATATTTTTCTTTAGTGTAAGCAATACAAAACTTGTTATTTCAATAAAGCCATTATAAATAGAACATTTGCAACAACCATTTTTTAAATAAACATAAACCATATAAACAATTTAAATATAAGTGTATAATGTTTGGCTCATACAAATATGTTCCTTAAAGTACTATTATTATTATTATTAAAGCATCATAATCAATACAACCTGTGTTATGATTATGGCACAGAGAGTAACTCTTGAAATAAATAGCAGCCACTAGTTATAAATACACAACAGGTTATTCACTGAACTCTAAACCGCGTTTAACCTAAGTGAATCAAGTTCGCTGATTAAAATAAAACTACTGTATTTGCCGGCGTATAAGACGACTTTTTAACCCATGAAACTCTTCTCAAAAGTCAGGGGTCGTCTTATACGCCGGGGATTAGGGTCAGTTCACAACCACTTCCCGACCAGCGCCGTAAATAGGCAGCGGTCGGGTTTGAGTGGCTCTCCCGGGACATAGCCTGCACCTGCAGGCTATATCCCGGTGTCATTTTTTAGAGCTGGCGGTCGGCTATCCAGGGGTAATGACCGATCCGGCTTGGGAGCCACTGGGAGTCGTTACCCCAAGGGGCGGGAGGGGACATCCCCCCCCTCCTGCCGCCTTCCGCCGCTCTTCTCCGGCCCCCCGTCCCACCGGGAGACCGGAGCGACGATGCGGCGCGTCCGCCAGCTGGAAGGAGACCTGACAAAAGCAGTAATCGGCTCCGATCGGGTCTCCTTCGGCAAATTCCGGAAGCGACGTCACGACATCACTTCCGGTTTACTCGGCGGCTAACGGCGCCAATTTTAAAAAAGTGTTTACATTCCTTGTGATAGCAATAAAAGTGATCAGATTTATTTTTTTAACCACAACAGTACCTGGCACGAAAACCCCCTTCCTGTCCAGGCCATTTTTCAGCTTTCAGCGCTATCACACTTTGAATGACAATTACTAAGTCATGCAACACGGTACCCATATGAAATTTGCGTCCTTTTTTCACACAAATAGAGCTTTCTTTTGGTGGTATTTAATCACTAGGAGGGGGTTTATTTTTTGTGCTATAAATAAAAAAAGATTGACATTTTTTTGAAAAAATGCCTTTTTCTTTGTTTCGGTCATAAAATTTTGCAAATTAGTAATTTTTCTTTGTAAATTTTGGCCAAAATTTATAATGCTACCTATCTTTGGTAAAAATAACCCAAATAAGTGTATATTATTTGGTCCTTGTGAAAGTTATAGAGTCTACAAGCTATGGTGCCAATCATTGAAAATTGATCAGATCTGATCACACCTGATATACT
>BLSH010069124.1:165108-179041 GCA_018402905.1 Glandirana rugosa | reverse complement strand
TTTTTTTGCTAGAAAATTACTTAGAACCCCAAACATTATAGATTTTTTTCAAACACTCTAGAGAATAAAATGGCGATTGTTGCAATACTATTTGTCACACGGTATTTGCGCAGCCGTCTTTCAAGCACAATTTTTTTGGGAAGAAAATCGCTTTTTTGAGTTAAAAAATAAGACAACAGTAAAGTTAGCCCAATTTTTTTGTATATTGTGAAAGAGGATGTTACGCCGAGTAAATAGATACCATACATGTTAAGGTTGAAAATTGTGCACACTTGCGGAATGGCGACCGACTCCAGTACATAAAAATCTCCATAGGCTATGCTTTAAACATTTTTAACAGTTACCAGGTTAGAGGTGCAGAGGAGGTCTTTTGCTAGAATTACTGCTCACACTTTGGCGATCGCAGCAATACCTTACATGTGTGGTTTGAAAACCGTTTTCATATGCGGGAGTGACTTACGTATGCGTTTTGTTTGCTGCGCAAGATCGCGGTTACGGTGGCGCTTTAAATTTTTTTTTACATTTGTTTATTTATTTTATCTTATTTCTTTTTAACACTGTTTAAAAAAAAATCTGATCACTTTTATTGCTATCACAAAGAATGTAAACATCCCTTGTGATAGTAATAAATGGTGACAGGTACTCTTTATGGAGGGATAGGGGGTGTAAAAGACTTTGCAACCAAAAACTGTGATTCTGAATACTGACATCTTTTTAAAACCGGCGCCATTAAATGGTGTTCAAACCCCCATCAGTGTTGAAGAAGTTATAGCTAAAATCAACTTGTATACTGGAAAAATGCTTGCATATAAAGAAAGGATGGCACATACTTTCCATAAACAATGGGATATATATCAATATTATCTATGAAGGCCTCGCCACACATATGAAGTAGAAGTAATTCTAATATATTGAAACTACTAATGCTAGCTGAATGTCCTCTTGTGATAGTTCTTAAAACTGTTCTACTTGATACCTAGCTGTATCTGGGAGAAACTGATGTTTTGCATTTTCTTTGATATGTTTATTATTATCCTTGTTTTTTTTTTCACTTTCTTAATGTTGTGTTATTTGACAAGTCAAGCTACTCAATCCGGTAGACCCTCATCAAGATCACTGTTGGGCTTCCTACTTAAATTAAAATATCAGCCTGACCACAGTATGTACCCAGGTGGGGTGATGAGCTTAACCTCCTGAGGAGGTTACACAGCGATATACTTCAAGGATGACTTTGTAATGAAAATCATTGTTTATGTTTATGCTGTTCCTACACTGTAAGATATCTGTGACATGTATATCTATCTATATCTTTGTTTGTACACTTTGAAACTTAATAAAAATCTATGGTTAAAAAAAAAAAACCGGCGCCATTTGCTGCCAAGTAAACTAGAAGTGACGTTGTGATGTTGCTTCCCGAAATGTTTGAAGGAGTCCCAATTCAAGCCGATTCCAGCTTCCACAGGGACTCCACACAGTGGCCAGAAGTGTCGGATCGGAGCTCCAGTCTCCCGGTGGGACAGGAGGCCGGAAGAAGAACGGCGGACGGTGGAGGGAGGGGGGTTGGCCCCTCCCGCACCCTGGGATAAAGACTGAGTGGCTTCTGAGCCAGATCGGCCATTATCACTGGATAGCCGGCCGCCTGCTCTATAAAACGGTACCGGGGTATAGCCCGTAGCTGTAGGCTATACCCCGATACATCCACTTAAAGCTGCCGCCGTTTATAAATGGTGATTCGCATTAAGTGGTTAAAAATTGTGATGACATGTCCCAGTCAAACAGGTGGTGAAAAATTGGGCACAGGAACAGGCCCTGCTGTTGTAAATTAGTTTAACCACTTAACACAAATTGCTGTTTTTAAACGGTGGCAGCTTTAAGTGGAACTATCGGGGTATAGTCTGCAGCTACAGGCGCAGGCGGCAGGCTATCGGCTGATAACAGCCGATCAAGCTCAGGAGCCGCTCGGTCGTTATCCCAGGCAGCGGGAGGGGAAATCCCCCCTCCCGCCACCATCCACCGCTCTTCTCTGGCCTCCCGTCCCACCAGGAGACCAGAGCTCTGATCCGGCACATCTGCCATTCTTGTGGAAGCCGGAATCGGCTTTGATCGTGACTCCTTCGTACATTTCCGGAAGCAGCGTTACAACGGCGCCGGTTTTAAAAAAATGACAGTATTCAGAATTGCAGTTTTTGGTGATCTGAATACTGTGAAGTGCAAAGGAGGGATGGGGGGTCTGTAAGATCCCCCATCCCTCCATAAAGAGTACCTTTCACCATATATTACTATCACAAGGGATGTTTACATTCCTTGTGATAGCAATAAAAGTGATCATATTTTTATTTTTTTAAAGGAACAGTGTTAAAAAAAAAAAATATAATAAAATGAATAAATTTAAAAAAAAAAATGAAAGCGCCACCGTCCCCGCGAGCTCGTGCAGCAAAGAAAACGCATATGTAAGTCGCACCCGCATATGAAAACGGTGTTCAAACCACACATGTGAGGTGTCGCCGCGATCGCCAGAGTATGAACAATAATTCTAGCAAAAGACCTTCTCTGCACCTGTAACCTGGTAAACATTAAAAAAAAAAAAATTTAAAGTGTCGCCTATGGAGATTTTTTAAGTACCGGAGTTTGTCGCCATTCCCCAAATGTGTCATGTATGGTATCTATTTACTCGGCGTAACATCCTCTTTCACAATATACAAAAAATTGGGCTAACTTTACTGTTGTCTTTTTTTTTAACTCAAAAAAGTGATTTTTTTTCCAAAAAAAAAGCGTTTAAAAGACCACTGCGCAAAAAAAAAAATGAAATATGAAAAAAATATATAATGTTTGGGGGTTCTAAGTAATTTTCTATAAAAAAAAAACAGATTTTTACTTGTAAACAACTTTAAACAAGGGCTCTGGGGGTTAAGGGGTTAAAACTGTGTGTATATATATATATATATATATATATATATATATAAAGAGAGATAGATATATATTTTTTTTTCTTACACTAACCTGTCTGCATTAACTGACAGATAGATTTTAGATTTCTAACTATCTATCTAGTTAGCTATCTATTTTTTGAATTGTTTTTGCATGTTTTGACATTTTTTTAAAGCTAGCTATCTAAACTGCCTGTATTCAGGAACCTACACTCTCTCTCTCACTAACAATGCCAACACACTACATAGAGCCGCTGCATTTAGCTAATCAAAGCTCTCACAGCAGGCCGCCCGCAGATTGGCCAAAGCATTCAGGTCATGTGCATGCCTTGGCCAATCAGCGGGAGGCATTCCACCTACATTTGAAAACATTATGGGACGCGCGAAGTTGCCGCAAACGCCCCATAATGTTCGGGTTTTCCCGAACAAGCGAACAGCAGATGTTCTGGTCGAACGTGCCCATCCCTAGTCACCAGTGACTTACATACAGACACTCTTAGACTTATTTTGAAAACCTCCCAAAATTTCAGGAACTTATTTTTAAAAGTGTTTCTGCTTCTTTCTCACATGATGCAGGTACAAGATCTGATGTGGACAGACATGCAACTAAGAAAGAACAAGCTGGCCGCTAAAGATGTAAAGAAGAAGATGTCAGTGCTAAAAGAAAATAGTGTAAACATATGACCTAATTTAATTGGCCAATTTTTTTTTAAAGGAACAGAAGATAAATGGCTCATGGGGGTCCACTTAACCATTTTTTCTGGTATTATTTACCAAGACCCATTAAATTACTAAAATACCTTCCCTGGACAATATGCTTTATTAGGTATTCTCCCACACTGCTTGCATGCCCAGGCCTAGGCCTTGTGTTACAATCAACAGTGAATGGCAAGATTAGAGATGGGAAGGCCTGGAAAAAAACAAAACAATTGAGGAAAAAAACAGGATCTTTTCCATTTTCTTTTTCAAAACTGTTTTTTTTTTTGTTTTTTTAGAAAAAAAGTGTAGAATATGTTTCTTTACAATGATAAATAATATATCTATGACATGATATTCACTCCATATAACATGAAGACCTTAATGAAAGATTTCTGAGACTTTATGTACAATCTTAAATTATTCCAAGTTCTTTCAGCTGAAGACTAACAAATCCACGCCACAATGTGGGTTGTGAATGGCCGGGCAATCTTCTGGGACCTGAGATGTGTCCCAGAAGATTGCAGGGAGGGAGGGGGAGAGGTGAAATTCCTTCTGGTGCCACGGCACCAGGAGAGAAAGTGGGAGCTGGGACCCTATAAAAACGGTGTACCCGCCCCCGCAAAAAAATGACATGCCAATTGTGACATGTCAGGGGGGGACCATTACTTAAAGCGGAAGTTCCACTTTTGGGTGGAACTCCACTTTAATGCAGTTCTCAAGCAAATATGCATATCTGCCACTAGGAGGCACTGCATCTTGTACCTCCAACAGTTGGGTGATTGTTGGGATACAGCAGGTGATAGTTTCTGTCCTTTCAGGCCTTAATTGACAGGTAAGTGGGTATGTTTGTCTGACAAAGTAGTTTATCTTTATAACCTTTAAATGATTCTTATGAATGTTCTCTCCCATCAGAGCATAATGTTTACCTACAGTCAGAACATTTGTTCTTCTTTTTCTCCTCTCAGTAAAATGGTGAGACCAACATCTAGAGTTTGGAAACATTTCCACAGTGCAATTTCTGTTGAGAGAAAAGCTGCAATTTGCAAATATTTTGATAAGAAATATTCTTTTCCAAATGCTACAAGAAGGACAAAACACATCCTGGCATGCCAGAGGTGCCCTAAAGACATTAAAAATACGTTAAGAATGAAATCATGAGGACCATAATTACAGTGCGAATAGCTTTTCCCTCCAAAGTTCTCATTCCAGAAACACTCTTTCTGCTGCTTCTGTATCATCACAAAGTGTTTCTTCACCAGCAGCATTTTCTAGTAAGGAATTGTTCCAAACCGCCTCACAAAAATACACAATCCCTTAATTTATATATAAAACAGACACCCGAAAATCAGGAGAAAATTGATCAAGCTCTTGCAAGAGCAATATATGCTTCTGGATCAGCATAGTCAGTAACTGAAAATGCAAATTGGCTTTTACATTATTATGAGGGAAAGAGGGTGCTTACCTGCTCTTATGTATAGTTGAAATGTTCTTCACATATACAGTCCTTGCTAATAAAAAAATACAATTTTAAAAAGCAAGTTTAGTTCATTTGCTGAATAAGCTGTACTTTTATTTCAAGCATTGTAATTTATATACACTGAATTTCACATTCCCAGTGTAATAAAATGACTTTTGATTTGTAAAACTAATCCACACTGATTATTTTTATTAAATTTTTCCAAAATTTCAATTTTTTTCCAGAAAAAAACGTCATTCCCATGGCTTAAAAATTTACAGAAATGTTACATCTTTAGGCAAGATGCAATTTGCTCCTTCAACAGAGATCATGCAACTTATAATATGGGACCTAACGTGAACCTGTGGTCAGGTGATGGACATTTATTCATTTACAAATTCTAAGCAAGCAGGAAACAAGCATTTACTGACCTATGTAGCTGCAGAGCACCTGCTGTATTTTAACATCAAAGAATTAGACGGCTGCAAGACTGCCAAGTCACTGCTGAGAGGAGGGAGCAGGATAAGCTGAATTGACATAGAGGAGGAATTTGAGATTTGAGGATGGATTGCTCCACAAGTGGAATTTGCCCCAGTTTAGAATGGGAAAATAAATAATCATCTATTAAATACATTTAGTGGTGATTTTTATCCTGAGTAGGGTTCCTGCCTCCCTATTTCATCAATAATGTTGAACTATTGCCTAGGTATATAGACAACATTTTTGTTATCTGGGCTACACTCGATACAATAACTCTGGTGTGTTTTCTGAAATAGAAGGGGATGCTATAAATATCACAAATGCAACGTATGTAATGCTGGGATCATAGGGAGCACTTTTCATCACCCACATACATCAAAAAAATGTTGGATTACCAATTGCTTTAACTGTAATACAAATCACTGCATATACATCTCAATTGCCTATGCTCCTACAGTATGTGTATGTTGATATAATGATTCATCTATAAAGAAAAGTCTCCAGAAATAGCACAGTGATATCAAATTAGCAATTGAAAATAAAAAAAACAAGGCAAAGATCTGGCATCAGAATCGCGATATAGTTGTTGGACCATTAACAAATCTTTTAAATAAATCTCTTCTAACAGGAGAAGTTCCCCATGATTGGTGGATAGCTAATATTGTACCTATCCACAAGAAGGGCAGCAAGGTAGAAGCTGGCAATTACAGGCCAGTGAGTTTAACATCAATTGTAGTCAAGGTAATGGAATCACTTCTCAAAAGAAGGACCATTGATCACCTAAAAATACACAGCTTGCTGGACCCAAAGCAACATGGCTTTACTGAGGGCAGATCGAGCTAGACAAATCTGATTGAATTCTTTGACTATATTACCAGTGTTTTGGACCAGGGTGGTGCTGTGGACATAGTGTATCTTGATTTCAGCAAGGCATTTGATACAGTTCCACATAATGATCTGATACAAAAGTTGTACAAGCTGGGACTTAACCCTTGGGTGGTTCAGTGGATATGCAGTTGGTTAAAGGATAGATCCCAGAGTGTGGTTGTAAATGGGGTTCACTCAGAACAGAGACCAGTCACTAGTGGGGTACCACAAGGCTCTGTACTGGGTCTTGTTCTATTTAACCTTTATGTAAATGATATAACTAAAGGTTTGTTGGGCAATGTATGTCTCTTTGCTGATGATACAAAGGTGTGTAATAGGGTTGATATCCCTGGAGGTGTCTGTAACATGGAACATGATTTGGCATTGCTGGAAGATTGGTCAAAGCAGTGGAGACTGCAGTTCAATATTTCTAAATGTAAAATAATGCACCTAGGGAAAAAGAATCTGCTTAGAGAGTACAGCATTGGGGGTACAGTGTTAACCAGCACTACAGAAGAAAAAGATTTGGGGGTGCTTATTTCAGATGATTGCAAAATGAGCAAAACAGTGTGACCAGACAAAGCAAATAGAATTCTGGGATGTATCAGTAAAGGGGTCACCAGCAGGAGGAAAGAGGTTCTGATTCCTCTATATAGATCTTTAGTGAGACCTCACTTAGAATACTGTGTCCAGTTCTGGAGACCACACTTACAAAAAGATATTGATAAGATAGAACGAGTTCAGAGACGGGTAACAAAAATGGTGAAAGGTCTGGGGGATAAAACATATCAAGAGCGACTTCAGGAACTTAATATGTACAGTCTGGAGGAAAGAAGGGAGAGGGGAGACGTGATTGAAACCTTTAAATACATCAAGGGGTGAATAAGGTTCAGGAGGGCAGTCTTTTCAATATGAAACCAAAATCAAGAACACGGGGACATGACATTTACGGAGTGTTACCTCCTCTGTAACACTCCATAAAGCTGAACAACCTATAGGGGGCCTTTGAAATGTCGCCTCTAGAAAATATAGGGTATTGAAATTTGTTGCCATTTCATGGGCCCACACACATTTAAGATTTGTCATGTTGTGTATATCTGTCCCTCACAGCGACGGCAGCATCCTCTCCCTACACTAACCTGAGATCATGTGACATGCAGCACTGTGACTCTAGCCTCATTTAGAGGCTGGGTCACATGATGCACTGGCCAATCACAGCCATGCCATTAGTAGGCATGGCTGTGATGGCTTCTAGGGAAAACCAGTGAAATGCTTGTTGATTGGCTGCCCTGCAGCTATTCAACATGCGTGATAAAATACCAGAACCCAGAACCCGGACTTTTTCTCAAACGTTTGGGTTCGGGTTCTGAACACGGACACCCGAAAGTTCGGTACGGACCCGAACTTTACAGTTCGGGTTCGCTCAACTCTATTTATGGACCTTATAAATGATCTTAAATAAATAACAACTAAAATAAATTTAGAACAAAACTGAAGCATTCAGTTTGGTTGATTTACTAATAACTGGGGAGTGCAAAATTTGGTGCAGCTGTGCAAGGAAGCCAATCAGCTTCTATAACTTCAGCAAATTTTTAGGGACTCTTTAATGACTGGAATAGTACCACTGGATTGGTGTAAGGCAAATTTCGTGCCTATATTTAAAGTGGGATCAAAGTCTTTACCAATTAACAATAGACCTGTTAGTTTAACTTCTATAGTTGGGAAGATACTGGAGTGTTTAATAAAATACCACATAGATGAATTCTGGCTGGAAAAAAATATTTTAAGCAACAGACAGCATGGATTCATGAAAGACAGAAGATGTCAGACCAGACAAAACTGATTTCTTTTTATGAGGAGGACAGAGGGGAGGCTGTGGACGTGGTATACTTGGATTTTGCAAAAGAGTTTGACACAGTTCTCCTAATAGGTAGTAAGGTATAGGTGTAAGTGTAAGGTAAAGTCTACAGGCTGACTTGGAAAGATCAGTTTGTAAATGGATAGAACACTGGCTAAAAGACCGAATTCAGAGAGTAGTGGTTAATCATTCTTACTCTGAATAGTCTAAGGATATCAGTGGTGTACCCCAACGTTCAGTGTTGGGACCCTTACTATTTCAGTCTTTGCAGAAGGCACCAAGCTATGCAGTGGAATAAGGTCCTTACGTGATGTCTCCAACTTACAAGCCAACCTCGATACACTGTTTAATTGGGCAACTATGTAGCAAATGAGGTTTAATGTTGTTAAATGTAAAGGCATGCCCTTGGGGGGCTAAGAATATGCATGCATCATACATGCTAGGGGAAGTACAACTGGGGGGAACCATGGTGGAGAAGGATCTGGGTGTTTTGGTAGATCATAAGCTTAATAATGGCATGCAATGCCAAGCTGTGGTTTCCAAAGAGAGCAAAGTCCTTTCTTGTATTAAAGCAGAGTTCCACCGTTCCACACTCATTTGTAAGTTTATTAAAAGTCAGTGGCTACAAGAAATGTAGCTGCTGACTTTTAATAAACAGTCACTCACCTGTCCCACGGTCCAGCGATGCGGTCTTTGGAGCCTCACTCCTCCACCCCTCCCCTCTGGGGTGCCGGCATTACTAATGTGGGAACAATGGTGATAGCTTTCGGCTTCACAGCCCGGCATGCACTGCAGAGGCATAAGTCGTGCTGTGCGATCTTAGTGGCCAGGCAATCTTTTGGGACCTGTGATGTGTCCCATAAGATTGCCAGGAGGGAGGGGCCGCCTAGGGGAAGAGGAGGAGTCGCCTAGTTGGCCCAGTAATGGAAGGAGGAAGAGGGACAGGAAGTACCTGTCAAAACCAGGTACCTACTCCCCCACCAAAAAACATTACATGCCAAATGAGTGCTTAAAGCGGAAGTTCCACTTTTGGGTGGAACTCCGCTTTAAGAGAGTTATAGACTCCAGATTGAAGGATATAATGTTGCCCTTGTACAAATCATTAATAAGACATCATCTGGAATATGCTGTTCAGTTTTGGGCGCGAGTTCACAAAAAGGATATTGGGGAACTGGAGAAAGTGCAGAGAAGGGCAACCAAACTGAATAGAGGCATGGAAGAGCTCAGCTATGAGGAAAGATTAGAGGAACTGAACTTATTCTCTCTTGAGAAGGGGAGATTAAGAGGGATATGATCAACATGTACAAATACATAATTGGTCCATATAGTAAACTTGGTGATGAGTTATTCAAGGTAAAGTCATTACAGAGGACAAGGGGGCACTCTTTACGTCTGGAGGAAATATAATTTAAAAGAGAAGTAAAGGATTTTTTTTTTTGCAGAACCATACTTACCTAGGTGGATGCAGCATGGGTCCAGAGCTGCATCTGTCCCCTGATGCCTCTGCACTGGGAACTGAGCGATCGAACACTGCCGATCACTCGGTTTTCACAGCTCCGTAAGCAGATAGCTGTAGACTGTCAGTCACAGCTCTCTTCTCCTCTCCCTTCTCACTCAATGGAGCGCTGAGCTGTGGAGGGGGCGGAGTGGCCATCTCTGGCTCTCAGCGTCTCACTGAGAGGCTGGGACGGGTGTCAGTCCAGACATCTGGTGGATCCAGACTCCATGGTCATGATATCAGTGATGCCAGCAGAGAGCGGACTTCAGTCTGCTCTCTGTTCAAGACGGGTCACAGGAGTGCAAAACGAACTGCACTCCTATGATCATTAAAAGAAGTACAGCCAAACAAGCTTTGGTTGGACTTCTCCTTTAATCTTCAAGTGCAGAAGACCTGCGAAAATGTGGAATAGACTCCCTCAAGAGCTGGTTCTGTTCAGCTCAGTAACTTGCTTTAAAAAAAAGGCCTGGATTCTTTCCTAAATTTACATAACATAACTGGATACTAACATTTATAGGTAAAGTTGATGCAGGGAATATCCGATTGCCTCTTTGGGGATCAGGGAGGTTTTTTTCCCCTCCTAAAGCAAATTGGATCATCCTTTGACAAACAAAAAAACCCTGGAAGCTGGTTGTTTTATATGCAGAGCTGCACCAGATTTTGCACTCTCCAGTTTTAGTAAATCAACCCCACTGTGTCATGTCATCATAATTGAACAATAAAGGTATGAGGAAAAAAATGGTCACTGTGTTCTTTCTTGTTACCCCTATTCTATGAGAGTAGAGGCCTGAGAAATTCCCCAGGTTCAGGAGTTATGGCTATAGAGTGGAAGTCTCGCTGGTAGCAACAGTATTCAGCAATCCCCCCAACACCAAATGTTTTTGGCTCATATGTCAGTTTATGTAAAGGCAGAATTTAATTGATCAGTTTTTATTTTTTAATAAATTGAGACCGAGAGGTTCAGTCTATATCAATATGAGGGCCAATTCTTGCATAGAACAAGAGTAGGCATAAGAATGTTTTTTTTGGAGGCAAAAAATCTAGCCCTTTAAATATATATAGAATAAAAGACACCACTTTGAATTACATATATTGTAAGTTCACTGTTGTCTTTTTGACATTTCTGACACAGAGGAGTGTTTCTTTTATGCATTTGAAACAAATGAATGGGTGTGTGTAGTAAACTCTGTGAAAATATTGCGGTTGAATAAGCTTATCGTGAATAAGCTGAATTGGCATTATCAAACTATGACTGGAATTGTTTTTTACATGTACAGTATCTCACAAAAGTGAGTACACCCCTCACATTTTTGTAAATATTTTATTATATCTTTTCATGTGACAACACTGAAGAAATGACACTTTGCTACAATGTAAAGTAGTGAGTGTACAGCTTGTATAACAGTATAAATTTGCTGTCCCCTCAAAATAACTCAATACACAGCCAATAATGTCAAAACCGCTGGCAACAAAAGTGAGTACACCCCTAAGTGAAAATGTCCAAATTGGGCACAATTAGCCATTTCCCCTCCCCGGTGTCATGTGATTCGTTAGTGTTACAAGGTCTCAGGTGTGAATGGGGAGCAGTTGTGTTAAATTTGGTGTTATCGCTCACTCTCTCATACTGGTCACTGGAAGTTCAAAATGGCACCTCATGGCAAAGAACTCTCTATGGATCTGAAAAAAAAGAAATGTTGCCCTACATAAAGATGGCCCAGTTAATAAGAAGATTGCCAAGATCCCGAAACTGAGCTGCAGAAAGGTGGCCAAGACCATACAGCGGTTTAACAGGACAAGTTGCACTCAGAACAGGTCTCGCCATGATTGACCAAAGAAGTTGAGTGCACATGCTTAGCGTCTTATCCAGAGGTTTTCTTTGGGAAATAGACATATGAGTGCTGCCAGCATTGCTGCAGAGGTTGAAGGGGTGGGGGGTCAGTCTGTCAGTACTCAGACCATATGCCGCCCACTGCATCAAATTGGTCTGCATGCATGTCATCCCAGAAGGAAGCCTCTTCTAAAGATGATGCACAAGAAAGCCCACAAACAGTTTGCTGAAGACAAGCAGACTAAAGACATGGATTCCTGAAACCAAGACCAAGATAAACTTATTTGGTTCAGATGGTGTCAAGCGTGTGTGGCAGCAACCAGGTGAGGAGTACAAACACAAGTTTGTCTTGCCTACATTGAAGCATGCTGGTGGGAATGTCATGGTCTGGGGCTACATGAGTGCTGCTGGCAATGGGGAGCTACAGTTCATTGAGGGAACTATGAATGCCAACATGTACTGTGACATACTGCAGCAGAGCATGATCCCCTCCTTCGGAGACTGGGCTGCAGGGCAGTATTCCAACATGATAACGACCCCAAACACACCTCCAAGATGACCACTGCCTTGCTAAAGAAGCTGAGGGTAAAGGTGATGGGCTGGTCAAGCATGTCTCCAGACCTAAATCCTATTGAGCATCTTTGGGGCATCCTCAAATGGAAGGTGGAAGAGCACAAGGTCTTTAACATCCACCAGCTCCGTGATGTTGTCATGGAGGAGTGTAAGAGGACTCCAGTGGCAACCTGTAAAGCTCTGGTGAACTCCATGCCCAAGAGGGTTAAGGCAGTGCTGGAAAATAATGGTCGCCACACAAAATATTGACAATTTGGGCCCAGTTTGGACATTTTCACTTAGGGGTGTACTCACTTTTGTTGCCAGCCATTTAGACATTAATGGCTGTGTATTGAGTTATTTTGAGGGGACAGCAAATTTACACTGTTATACAAGCTGTACACTCACTACTTTACATTGTAGCAAAGTGTCATTTCCTCAGTGTTGTCACATGAAAAGATATAATAAAATATTTACAAAAAGTGAGGGGTGTACTCACTTTTGGGAGATACTGTATGTATATACAGTATACTTATGTTATACAGTATATATCTAAACATAGACTAAAGGCTGCACGTAGGACTGTATCTACTTTGCCAATCACATTTTCATGGCAGAATATGGGGGCTGACATTTCATATTAAATGCTACCTCTATACTAGAGAAGCATTCCAAACAAACCCACCTTGTTATTTATGCAGATTTGCTATCCTCTGGCTTGTCAAACTATTAAAAGCAGAAAAAGAAAATGCTGCAATATATTACAAATGTAGTTTTCTGTTTATAAGGCTTTTCAGAATTCAATTGACAGTGGTGTGTGGGTTGTGTGGCCATGTCATACATTTTCATCGGTGCTTTTAACATTAACCTTCACCTTGGACAAATTCAAGAACGCTTGATCCACTTTATCAGCATTGACACAAATCTCACAGAAGGAGAATAGCTTAACAAAGGAACAGCTCAAGAACATGCTGAAATATTCAGAAAGAGGAAGCTCTGAAAATGTCATTGAATCCATAATTATAATCTGCCTGCAGTGGCTGAAGAGAGAAAATTGGAGCATCCCTTGAAAATCATTTGATTGTACTTAAAGATCAGCAAAACCTGATTTACTTTGATTCCCATATTCATTCTTGAATTTAAAACATTGTTAGTTCTCCGCTCAACTAGGATAGAGTGGTTATAGTCGTATTAGTCAACTTTATGTACAAAGTTAAATACTTAAGTACACACAACTACAGTTTATTGAATTGGATTTACGTTAAATTTTCAAGCCAAGGTTTCAAGAGATATTTCTCCTGCATCAGGCGCAACTGCATTTAAAAGCAAGTACACTTGAGCTTATTGTTTAAAAACCCTTTTTTACACCCTTTATATAAGAATCCTTGTATATTTAGCCATAAGATAGCAATCAGGGCCGGTGCTTCCACTGGGCGAAGTAGGCAGCCGCCTAGGGTGCACTTCCGCCTAGGAGCGCAGCTGACCCTTGTCTCACCTCTTTCTCGTCTCCCTCAGGCTCCCGGCAGGGCCGCTAATAGGGGGGCCCAGACAGCAATGAGTTCATTGCGGGGGGGGGGTGGGTGGTAGCCTATGTGGAGTGGTGTGCAGCTTTCCCCCTCTCCCTCCCACCGGCTTTCAGATGCTGGAGGGAGAGGAACAGATCAGTGTAACAGGCAGCCAATAGCGCTGCTTTTCTGAGTGGGAGGGCATGGCTCCACCTCCCACCATCACCTTTTTTTTTTTTTTTTTTTTTTTTTTTTTTTTTTTT
>BLSH010069124.1:119396-132304 GCA_018402905.1 Glandirana rugosa | reverse complement strand
GCCGCCATTACTAGAAAAAATTAAAAAAAAATAAAAACCCCAAAAATGAATTCTCATCATCCGTAAACGCGACCACTTTTGCGCAAACCAATCAATAAACGCAGATTGCGATTTTTTTTATCGCAGATATGAGGAAGAATATAAATTGGCCAAAAACGGTGAAAAAAAATGTTTTTTTATATTTTTTTTTTGGATTTGTATTCTAGCAAAAAGTAAGAAATTTGGGTTTTTTTGCAAAATTGTCGCTCTTCTTTTGTTTATAGCGGCGATCAGAAATGACGCAGAGGTGATCAAATACCACCAAAAGAAAGCTCTATTTGTGGGAAAAAAAGGACGCAAATTTTGTTTGGGTACAACGTCGCACGACCGTGCAATTGTCAGTTAAAGCGACGCAGCGCCGAATCGCAAAAAGGGCTCCGGTCCTAAAGCTGGAAATCCTTCCGGGGCTGAAGTGGTTAAAGCTGCTGTAAATTTTACTGTGGATTCACCATTATGCCGTCCATGTTACCAGAGTTTATATCATTCTGCAAACACATTAACTTTTGGCAAAAATAAGCTCTTTGATACAGTTAGAGCTTTATCATAAATGTAGTTTGGTGGTGGTAAAGCATAGAATAATATGCTGTTCTCCTGATTGGCAGCACATACAGTATCTCACAAAAGTGAGTATACTCCTCACATTTATGTAAATATTTTATTCTATCTTTTCATGTGACAACACAAGAAATTACACTTTGCTACAATGTAAAGTAGTGAGTGTACAGCTTGTATAACAGTGTAAATTTGCTGTCCCCTCAAAATGATTCAACACACAGCCATTAATGTTGAAACCGCTGGCAACAAAAGTGAGTACACCCCTAAGGGAAAATGGCCAAATTGGGCCCAAAGTCTCAATATTTTGTGTGCCCAGCATTATTTTCCAGCATTTCCTTGACCCTCTTGGGCATGGAGTTCACCAGAGCTTCACAGGTTGCCACTGGAGTCCTCTTCCACTCCTCCATGATGACATCACTGAGCTGGTGGATGTTAGAAACCTTGCGCTCCTCCACCTTCCGTTTGAGAATGCCCCACAGATGCTCAATAGGGTTTAGGTCTGGAGACATGCTTGGTCAGTCCATTACCTTTACCCCCAGCAAGGCAGTGGTCGTCTTGGAGGTGTTTTTGGTGTCGTTATCATGTCGGAATACTGCCTCATGACCCAGTCTCTGAAGGAAGGGGATCATGCTCTGCTTAAGTATGACACAGTACATGTTGGCATTCATGGTTCCCTCAATGAACTGTAGCTCCCCAGTGCCAGCAGCACTCATGCAGCCCCAGACCATGACACTCCCACCACCATGCTTGACGGTAGGCAAGACACACTTGTCTTTGTACTCCTCACTTGGTTGCCGCCACACATGCTTTACACCATCTGAACCAAATAAGTTTATCTTGGTCTCATCAGACCACAGGAATAGTTCCAGTAATCCATGTCCTTAGTCTGCTTGTCTTCAGCAAACTGTTTCTTGTCCATCATCTTTAGAAGAGGCTTCATACTGGGACGACAGCCATGCAGACCAATTTGATGCAGTGTGCGGCATATGGTCTGAGCACTGACAGGCTGAACCCGCACCCCTTCAACCTCTACAGCAATGCTGGCAGCACTCATACATCTATTTCCCAAAGACAACCTCTGGATAGGACTCTGAGAATGTGCACTCAACTTTTGGTAGACCATGGTGAGGCCAGTTCTGAGTGGAACTTGTCCTGTTAAACTGCTGTATGGTCTTGGCCACCATGCTGCAGCTCAGTTTCAGGGTCTTGGCAATCTTCTTATAGCCTAGGCCATCTTTATGTAGAGCAACGATTCTTTTTGTTCAGATCCTCAGAGAGTTCTTTGCCATGAGGTGCCATGTTGAACTTCCAGTGAACAGTATGAGAGAGTGAGAGCGATAACACCAAATTTAACACACCTGTTCCCCATTAACACCTGAGACCTTGTAACACTAATGAGTCACATGACACCGGGGAGGAAAATTGGGCCCAATTTGAACATTTTCACTTAGGGGTGTACTCACTTTTGTTGCCAGTGGTTTAGACCTTAATGGATGTGTGTTGAGCTATTTTGAGGGGACAGCAAATTTGCACTGTTATACAAGCTGTACACTCACTGCTTTACATTGTAGCAAAGTGTCATTTCTTCAGTGTTGTCACATGAAAAGATATAATAAAATATTTACAAAAATGTGAGGGTGTACTCACTTTTGTGAGATACTGTATGTAATTCTCAAACATACAAATCTGAACAGTAAAGGGCAGTAAAGGGCATTGCAGGCTCAGGTGAGGTGTGGATAGAAATATTGTCTTGGCCAATCTTGTTGTATCCTGTAGTTTGGGAAGTAGTTATAGAGTGCTTTATTAACAAGTTATGGCTTCCATAAAACACTATCTGAGGATATCAGAAAAGAAACAAGAACTGAATCTAACTTGTACAGAATATAGAAAGGGTAATATGTGTTAAAACTGTAAATAGTGACAAAGGTATAAGCACCACAGTACTGATGGAAATATTTATATCTAGACCCCCTAGTGCCCAACATGTGGCCAGCAGCGACTTGGCCTGTGCTGACCTTCTGAAGCACTGGCAGAGCCTGACATGTTTGGCACCAGGGAGAGAAAGAAAAAACAACCACAGCAGCTTCCATTTGTTTTTCTTTTCAGAACAGCTGACTGTTTTATTCTGCTGCCTTGCTATTTCCCTCTTATGTTGCAAAGTGGCTCAGCGTCTGTGTTCAATCAGCCAGGGAAGCAATGGCCTCAGTTAGTGAAGTGATGTCCCCAGGGTCACCCCCTCTTCCACCACACCCCCTCCTTCATGGAATGCATGTGAAAGACAGAGTTTCTTCGGCAGTCATGCCAAGGATGAAAGGGATGTTGCACAGGGTAAATAACTGTCATTGACAGCCCTGTTTAATTCATCCCCTGCACTTTATAACCAAAGTGAGGGAAAATAGAACTGTATTGTGTGAGTCATAGTTAAACCGCTACCTTCAGAAGCGTACTTATGAACAGAAAGTATTACACAGAGCTCCCCTGAAATGTCTGGTTACAAGCAGCATAATAATATGTTAAAGCCAAGTAAACAGGTAGTAAAGCTTAGATTTCTAACTTGTCCCGATAGGTTTTGTTAAATAGGGGTCCACTAACTACTAACCCTTCACGTAAGGAGGGGTTGCCTGGGGGGTGTTGGGGTTTGTGGTGCACTTTAATACAGGTGGGGTGCCTCTCAAAATGAATAGCACCAACACCTGCACAACCAATTCTCCACTGTGCATATGTGTTGTGAGAATGGGGGATTGATCAACACAGAGCAGCTGTGCATGGCAACCAATCAACTGCTAGCTCTCATTCTCAAAGCGAAGACAGAAGTGAATTGGTTACTAAGCACAGCTGCTTCAGTTTTAATAAATTCCCCGCATTGTTACAACACATATTTGTAAAACCTTAAAATGGTTGTGAGCTTCAGGCATGAAATATTGGTAAAGCACATTCTTCTATACTGTGTACTTGCCTCTCTCCAAAGCGTGATTTCTCTTCTGCGTCATTCCTCTATCTGCATTGCTTCTGTTGCTTCTGACATGTCTTCCCAACACCAAGTGATAAAAAGGTAACATCGAAAAGATCTCCCGTGACTGACATCCACAGCTCTGCATGTTCTACGTGTTCTGTGAGGAGGGGTGTGTGTCCCTTCCCTCCAATCAGGGCTCAGAGCTCCCCTTACTGAGATCTGCACTGTGAGACTTCAGATCCCCTTCCCCTGCTGCTGGAGCTGGGAAAAAATCCTTTGATCTGTGTGTTTTTAGAACGATATACAGAATAGATGTGTGCAGATAAACAGGAGCAACTTATGTAGGAGGATTTGTTTAATCTCTGTGTATTATATGATGCTAGTCACTTCACTGGTTATACGTGAGGGTTGTTACCCGATTTAAACTACTTTATGTAGGACCTTTTCATACCAGCGAGTAGCAGTAATGAGCATCAAAATGCACATTTTGCCATGCATTGCTGCAACACACAGAACTAAGTGCAGTGCGTTATAGTGGCATTCATTATGAATGGCACCACAAAGGGCATACACAGAACGCGACAACACATCTACATTTCTTTATGCACCATAACACTCAGATGAGAACAATCCATACATTGTGCTGCCTAGAAAAAAAAAAACATGTCTCTTTTTAGTGCACCTAGGTCTAACGATCTACAGTATATAAGTACCAATGCCATTGTTCGCTTTTTTTGACATGTCATTGACCACCACTAATCTAGACATAATTAGAGTTGATTGAACCTCTGGAAGTTCGGGTTCTGCAGGTTCGGCCGAACTTCGGGAAAAAATCCGGGTTCGGGACCGAACTTGACCCGAACTTTATCCCGGACCCCGAACCCCATTGAAAACAATGGGGACCTGAACTTTTAGGCACAAAAATGGCTGTAAATCCTGGCAAGTCCTAGAGGTCTGCAAAAGGAAGGAAAAGGAGGGTAAGAGTCGGACAAGTGCCCTACAAAGAAATGGGGATAGGGAAATAACTTAAAATAATTTTTAAGCTAAAATCACATAAAAAAATAAAAAAATGGAGGTGGATGTGGAATTGGAGGTTGAAGAGGTGGTGGAAGTGGCGGTGGAGGAGGAGGAGGAGGTAGCCAACACTGTTTTTTTTATTTTTGTGCAAGAAATGCACCGCTGGCCGCAAATGTAGTTTTTGGAATTTTTTTTTTTTTTTAAACCAGCATTGTAGACATTTTTTTTATTTTTGTGCAAGAAATGCACCGCTGGCCACAAATGTAGTTTTTAGAATATTTTTTTTTTTTTTAAAAAAACAGCAATGTAGACATTTTTTTTATTTTTGTGCAAGAAATGCACCGCTGGCCGCAAATGTAGTTTTTAGATTTTTTTTTTTTTTTAAACCAGCAATGTACTGTAGATGCATTTTTTTAATTTTGTGCAAGAAACAATAATCTGTCCCTTTAAGAAACAGCAGGAACCTTTCCCTATAGAACTTGGAGATGATTTTAGAACAATAATCTGTCCCTTAAAGCAACAGCTGGAACCTTTCCCTATAGAACTTGGAGATGATTTTAGAACAATATTCTGTGGCTGAAAGCAGTAGACTCCACCTAGTCCAGTATCAGATCATTCTGTAATGCAGGATGAGATGTTATTAGATCTGCAATCTGTCCCTAAAAGCAGGAGTAGTAAACTCTACCTAGTCCAGAATCAGATCGTTCTTTAATGCAGGATGAGATCTGCAATCTGTCCCTCAAAGCAGTAGTAGTAGTAATCTCTACTTAGTCCAGAATCAGATCGTTCTGTAATGCAGGATGAGATGTTATTATATCTGCAATCTGTCCCTCACAGCGCTGGCAGCATCCTCTCCCTACACTAGCCTGAGAGCATGTGACATGCAGCACTACATGACTCCAGCTTATACAGAGGCTGGGTCACATGATGCACTGGCCAATCACAGCCATGCCATTAGTAGGCATGGCTGTGATGGCTTCTAAGGGCAAACCAGTGAAACACTTGTTGTTTGGCTGCCCTTGGCAGCTATACAACACGTGGAATCAAATACCAGAACCCCAAACTCGAACCCAAACTTTTTTTGAATTGTCCGGGTTCGGGCCCGGGTCCCGGACACCCCAAAGTTCGGTACGGACCCGAACTTTATAGTTCGGGTTCGCTCAACTCTAGACATAATGGCAAGCAATTCCTTTTCTATTTGGCATAGCTGATCTCTTTCATTGTACTTATTTAAATGCATAAACCTGAAATGTCATTTCTTCTGATGTCACAGTTAGCAATCCTATATTAACAGTGAGCTGTTTAATTTTATCAAACACATTATTCTGTTAAGTTTTTTTAAAACGTTTTCTCAGTGGTGATCAAACATCAAGATGGGGGGTGATTTTTGTCAGGTAATTGTCCAGAGTGCTGCAATTTTTTTTCTGATGGCTAAAATGATTGCCTTTTAATACGCATTTTTCTGCAGTAAGATTAGCTTCCCACTTTTTTCCTGGATCTTTCATGCACAGTTTGTAAATAGGCTCTTCACTAATGCTGTCAAGTGTCAAACATTAAGAGACCAGCTATTTGTCAGACCACTTTTTTAAAGCTTTGGTTACACTTTAAGAACAAAATTGTAATATATTGCAGCATTCCAGTCTTTTCAAATATAACCTGCATTCGTTTTCTTTCACATTTCAGCTTTTTTTTTTTAACCTTATTTCCATATAATGACCCTGGCAGTAATGCACTTCATGTTTTAGCATGATAAAGCTCACTCACTGCACTGTATCTTTGGAGGAACAGGATTGTCACCCAAAGACAGAAAGTGGGCTGGGGCTACAGAACACCACCCCTCTCCTCATCTCCATAGCATAGGAGTAGGTATTTCACAGATATGAAGTGAGCAGAGCTAATAACAATGTTTCAGATATCAGTGCAGCATTATGAGCTCACTGAGTTTCTGGTGGGATGAACTGATATTTTGTTTTTTGCATGAATTTATCAGACATAACAAAAGGCTTTCAATGGTATTTTTAACAATCTAAAAAGAGCAAATGTATTGTTAGGATTTACATTTGTTTTAATTGCTGAATATGTGTAATCTACATTTTTCTTTCTGAGCAGATCTAATTCTGAATGATAGACAGGCACATTTAAATCTTCTTGTGATGTTTTATAAGTACTGTAAGCATGATACTGTCCTTGTCTTGGTTTATTTTCCACTACATTGATCTAGAATCTAAACACTAAAAAATGTTACATTATGTGACAGGCTGATAATAGATAGTGCTTCTGCTTTATACACGTATTTAGGTCTTGGGGTCCATACAAACTCACAGTGTAGTTTTAGGAAGGGTTCACACATGTGCTGCCGCTGGTTCATGCCTGGATTCCGGTGCATGTCTGTTCATTGGTTCATGTGCGACGTCAGAATTTTTGCCTGATTTCGCAACTGAACCAGACCCAAACATGGATGAACCCTTTTTTAATGCGGACCGCGGCCACCCCAGACATATGTGAACTGGTTCAATTGAGAGACGGTCACACTTGCTTGTCATGCGCATTGGATGTGGGGAAACCCACATCCAATATGCATATGTGTGAACCCAGCCTTATAGTCAATGACAATTGAATTTAGTTATTCTGTGGCATCATTATCTTTCACAATCACATTTAGTTTTTCCCTTCTGCCAAGCTCATTTGCAAATCTTATATTGCTACTACACATTTATAAAGAGCATGTACTATTAGGTTAATTGTTTTATCTACCTGGATTTTGTAATATCCAAAAAATTGCCCTAGTGCACAAAAGGCATCCTTGTATTCATTAAGAGTATCAGAGTTGTAAGCAACAAATTACTTTGTGTTTTGAATCTTGAGTAGATCCAAGCCAAGAGAAAAGGTTAACCATGAATGTAAGATTTCACCTTCTGTTTATTGCCTTTGTATGTAGAACTCAAAGTGCTTATGATCTTCTTTACTTCTGTTTACAAAGGCAGATTGCTTATTCACAGTTTAATTGAATAAGTCACCTGTATCAATGTTGGATGCTGTATCTATATCCTGTACATTTTTGGTGTGACATGATTTACAATTGTGACTGTTCTTTTAGAATCTGTAATGCAACTGAAATGCAGGACTGTTTGCAAGACAGTTTTCCTTCTATGTGATTTACCACATCTGCCATTTCTTTTTGGACAGTTTTGCTTTGCTTAATCTGCTCATGGGGTGGTAGGCAATATGAGGGAGTTACATGAGGAGAATGATGGCACAACAGATAAGATGAGCGATGATCCTAAGGCCTCATGCACACAGGATGTTTCCAAATCTCTCCTAGAAGCCTTCCTCCTGGCAGCAGCATTTTGCTAAAAAGAATGCCTGACTCTTGTAAAAGCGCCTAACGCTTTCACAGGCGTTTAAGTGCATTTAAGTGTTTGGGCGTTAATTAATTTCATTGGATAGAAAATAGCTGCACTAATAAAATATTAATGAAAAAAAGGCCAAGGAAAGTTCAATTCATAACATGGAAATTCATATTGTCCACGCTGAGGTTGTTAACCACCATAGTGCATATCGGCAACCACCATGATACATATATAAACACCGCCAAAGTGATATCCATCCTGTCTGCTTACCTGAAAAAGTTGACCCCTTAGTTATAGGAGGTCAAGCGTTACTCAGGCTTCTAACCCAGCCAAGGTATAATGGTCCTCTGGTATCCATCCAGTGTCAATAAATGTGCCAATCGTTCCTCATAAAAAGAATAAACTGGCCATAGTGTAAATCTGTAAAGCTTTTTTGTTTTTATGCGCATGGGATACATCTGTGATATAAGTGCAATATCTTTTACTCTAATAAAGCCTTACAGATTTACACTATGGCCAGTTTATTCTTTTTATGAGGAACAGTAACCAGTAACCAGAAAGTCTCAATACACATCATAACTAAAATAAACCCTCAGTTGAAACTACTATATATTACAGACCTGCACATACCCAGCTAATATCTTCATTATATGAGGATCATTACGTGAAATGTTAAAAGTCTTAGGTCCACTAACAAACGTTTTCCACAAAAATCTGCCATGCAAAGTCATGTCAGTAGACACGGACTCAAAAGGGTGGATAGCTACTATCCCGATAACCTGGGGAACCAGAGACATTAGAATATCTAATATATACACGCCCATTAACCAACTAAAAAAACTTTTCACTGACTCACCCACACACACCACACATATTAGGAGGAGATTTTAACTCCATTATGCATGCAGAGGACGACAGGTCCTCCCCAAAAACAAATACTCTAACACATAAATCCCCCTCACCTATAACTCAGCTGGCGTAAGCAATGGACTCTCTCCAACTTATTGATCTCTGGAGACTCCATCCCCCAGCAGATAGGGAATTCACCTTCTACTCCCCCCCATAAAGTCCTAACTAGGATAGACTATCTTTTTTGGCACAAATAATATAATTTCCCAGGTAGCTGACACAGAAATCCATGAAATAGCCATATCGGACCATGCTCCAGTCTCACACATTCTAAATGACACCCCTCATATTATCGTATGTGGCGTTTCCCTGCCTACCTAGTCAATAATAAAGATTTCCTAACATATATAGCCAAGGTGAGGAAGAATTTAGCAACACAAACAAGATAACCAAGATAACCCTAATCTTTTCTGGGAAATGGGCAAGGCATACCTTAGAGGCCGGGTGATCTCCTATGATGCATCATGCAAAAAACAAACCATGGCAAAATACAAGGAAGCAAGTACTAGGCTTAAACTAGCTTAACAAGCACTGACTGCAAGAAATACCCTCCCCAAAGGGAAGAGTGGTACGCAGCAAAACAAAGTTTTGACTATTGGGCAGAGACGCTAGAGCAGCCTTTCTCAACTTTTTCAACACCAAGGAACCCTTGAACTAATTCTCCGGTCTCGGGGAACCCCCACTAAAAATGAAAAATCTACAACTCATGATACATTAGTGTGATGGTCAATGGGAAGAATGTTCCTTACACTTGTGGTCATTGGGAAGAATTACCCCTTACAGATAGCTAAAAAGATCAATGATGTCATTGGGAATTTATCTGAGAGGTAGAAATTGACCATTGCTTAAGGAACCCCTAGCAACCTCTGGAGGAACCCTAGTTGAGAAACCCTGCGCTAGAGCTTTCCAAACATGCACAAACAGATGCCACCCTCTTTAAATGCGGTAGTAAATCAGGAAAACTGCTCCTACAAGCCCACCCATATCGCCACGCTCCGCGACAAGCAAGGAAACATCCAATCAAAACCACAGGAGGTGGCCCAGGTCATGTTAGATTTTTATGCATCCCTTTATGCCTCTGACCCCATCAATACCACAGCAGCTAAAAGATTCTTAGATGCACTAGATCTACTGAAAATATCTAAAACCCAACTGGATACCCTAAATGCTCCCATCTCAAGTCAAGAACTAAGCCTCACCATAAGAAACCTACCACCCGCCAAGGCCCCGGGTCCCGATGGATACACGGAAGAATTTTATAAATCCCTACAGGATGCCATAACCCCGACCCTTCTCAGAGTCTATAACGCTATCTGCTCAGGAGGCACCTATCTGCCAACTAGTCAAGCCATCATTAAACTATCAGAGAAAAAAGGAAAAGAACCACTAGAACAAGGTTGGTACCGACCCATCTCCCTTCTCAACTTAGATGTAAAAATCCTTTCCAAAATAGTTGCCAACAGGCTGGCAGACATCATACCCACACTAATACACCCAGCACAATCCGGCTTTGTCAACCGCAGGATGGCCACACTAAATATCCAGAAGGTGATGATGGCATTGTAATAGACCAACAGCCACCCAGAGATTGACTCAGCCATCATCACCCTAGACGCAGAGAAGGCATTTGATAACATCAATTTTGATTGGCTTACATTAACACTCTCCATATTTAACTTTAGCGGCCCCTTTGTACACCTCATCCAGCGAATGTATGCGACCCACGTAGCTAAACTAGTTGTAGCAGGCATCCTTAGCAATGAATTCCACCTATTTAAGGGCACAAGACAAGGCTGCCCCCTGTCACCACTACTTTTCAATTTAGCATTGGAACCCTCTCTAGGTATCTAACATACAAAGCCCTTTTACATGGCATACCAGTAGGATATCAAGAACTCCGATCCACTCTGTTTGTGGATGATGTCCTTATTTTCACTGCAAACCCAGCCTCTGATATAGGTACTATAAAGAAGGTGTTCAAGGAATTTAAAATTTACTCAGGTCTCCGCATCAATTATTCTAAAAGTGAAATACTCACCTTGGACAAATAAATCCCCCTTTTTAATGGCAAATTCTATTACATACTTGGGGATAAAGATAGGCAGGACTCCGTCCTCTATATATTCCCTGAACTATCCCCCCTCATTAGGAACATTTCCTAGGAATTGCAGAATTGGATGGACCTCCCTCTCTCACTCCTGGGGAGATGTCACCTTTTTAAACTTGTCAGCTTTTCCAGACTGCTATATCTATTACAAACCATCCCACTGTTGTTACAGCATAAAGACATACAAACTAACCATAAATCATTATCCCAATTCATTTGGCGCAAGAAGAAAGCGCGGATAGCACTGGTGAAGCTATATTCCCCCAGGAGTGAGGGTGAGGCAAACCTGCCTAATATCAGAGTGTATAACCAAGCATGTCTTCGTATAGGCTTAGACTGGATATCACAAGCATCCCAGTACTCTAACTACAACCTAGAGGCATCTATGACTCCCCCCTTCTCCCTGCAAGCTCTCCTGCACACTAAATGGAAATGAACACCCAAAGACTTACAACATAATCTACTTTTGAGGGACACGGTTATAGCCTGGAGAGAAACTCGCAAATTGTTGAAGCTCTCATCACACATATCAAGATATCTACCAATCAGGGGACACCCTGACCTCCCCGCGGGCATGGAAAGCAAATCTTACAGAACTTGGGAACAACATGGTCTCACAACTTTTGCATCTCTTTGTGACCTCACAACGGGCCTCCCCTTGGCATATCAAGACCTCACAAAATCCTTTGCCCTACCTCCAGCCCATGCTTTCTTCCATAACCAATGTATTAGCTTCCTGAAAAACAAAGGCAAGGACAAAACCCATTTTTTTCAAATCTTCAATAATCGACAAAATGATACTCAAGGGGTCCTACTCCATTTCAGATATATGCAGTGCCTTGCGAAAGTATTCGGCCCCCTTGAACTTTGCGACCTTTTGCCACATTTCAGGCTTCAAACATAAAGATATAAAACTGTAATTTTTTGTGAAGAATCAACAACAAGTGGGACACAATTATGAAGTGGAATGAAATTTATTGGATATTTCAAACTTTTTTAACAAATAAAAAACGGAAAAATTGGGCGTGCAAAATTATTCAGCCCCTTTACTTTCAGTGCAGCAAACTCTCTCCAGAAGTTCAGTGAGGATCTCTGAATGATCCAATGTTGACCTCAAAGACTAATGATGATAAATATAATCCACCTGTGTGTAATCAAGTCTCCGTATAAATGCACCTGCACTGTCATAGTCTCAGAGGTCCGTTTAAAGCGCAGAGAGCATCATGAAGAACAAGGAACACACCAGGCAGGTCCGAGATACTGTTGTGGAGAAGTTTAAAGCCGGATTTGGATACAAAAAGATTTCCCAAGCTTTAAACATCCCAAGGAGCACTGTGCAAGCGATAATATTGAAATGGAAGGAGTATCAGACCACTGCAAATCTACCAAGACCTGGCCGTCCCTCTAAACTTTCAGCTCATCAAGGAGAAGACTGATCAGAGATGCAGCCAAGAGGCCCATGATCACTGTCCATAGGACAACAATCAGTCGTATACTGCACAAATCTGGCCTTTATGGAAGAGTGGCAAGAAGAAAGCCATTTCTTAAAGATATCCATAAAAAGTGTCGTTTAAAGTTTGCCACAAGCCACCTGGGAGATACACCAAACATGTGGAAGAAGGTGCACTGGTCAGATGAAACCAAAATGGAACTTTTTGGCAACAATGCAAAACGTTATGTTTGGCGTAAAAGCTACACAGCTCATCACCCTGAACACACCATCCCCACTGTCAAACATGGTGGTGGCAGCATCCTGGTTTGGGCCTGCTTTTCTTCAGCAGGGACAGGGAAGATGGTTAAAATTGATGGGAAGATGGATGGAGCCAAATACAGGACCATTCTGGAAGGAAAGCTGATGGAGTCTGCAAAAGACCTGAGACTGGGACGGAGATTTGTCTTCCAACAAAACAATGATCCAAAACATAAAGCAAAATCTACAATGGAATGGTTCACAAATAAACATAAGGAAGGTCTTACC
>BLSH010069124.1:67187-83594 GCA_018402905.1 Glandirana rugosa | reverse complement strand
GCCACTTGCCACGCTGCCTGCCACTAGATGTGGATTGTCACTTGCCATTCTGCCTGCCACCAGATAAGGATGTCACTTGCCATTGCCTGCCACCAGATGAGGATGCCACTTGCCATTGCTGGCCACCAGATGAGGATGCCACTTGCCATGCTGCCTGCCATCAGATGAGGATGCCACTTGCCATTGCCTGCCACCAGATGAGGATGCCACTTGCCACGCTACCTGCCACCAAATGAGGATGTCACTTGCTATTGCCTGCCACCAGATGAGGATGTCACTTGCCACGCTGCCTGCCACTAGATGAGGATGCCACTTGCCATTGCCTGCCACCAGATGAGGATGTCACTTGCCATTGCCTGCCACCAGATGAGCATGTCACTTGCCATGCTGCCTGCCACTAGAGGATGCCACTTGCCATTGACTGCTACCAGATGAGGATGTCACTTGCTATTGCCACCAGATGAGGATGTCACTTGCCATTACCTGCCAGTGCCACCAGATGAGGATGTCACTTGCCATTGCCTGCCAGTGCCACCAGATGAGGATGTCAATGTGGTCAGTGTTGAGGGCAGGAGAGCGGTAATAGGGTGCGGGCATGAGAGATATTATCTCTCTGCTCCCCGCCGCACCTCCAACACTGAAGAGTCCTGCGTGGTGCGGGCAGTGAGAGATGATGTTATCTCTCTGCTCCCCGCTCACACCTCCTACACTGAAGTCCCGCGCTGTGAGGGCAGAAGTCGGAGGAGCGGTGATGCAGAGAGATGTGTCATATCTGCTCATCAGCCCGCCCGCATCTCATGCCCGCCCGGCTCTCTCATGCAGCCAGCCCGCCCGTGGCCTGACTGCAGAGAGCCCATGGCCCCTCATCTAGAAAACAGATCACTAAGATATAACTTCAGAATCAGGGGGCTCCCTGAAACATTCAAAGAAATTGGCTCGGTTGTACGCTCATTTATTGAGGACCTTATCCCTAACATTCGATCAACGCCTGGAGGTGGACCTGGCCCATAGGGCCCTACAACCCCCACGCCAAGATGGCCTCCCTAGAGACATTGTGGTCAAACTGCAATCCTACAAGGTTAAAGAAGATGTTATGCGGTGTGCTCATGAAGTGGGAGACCTCACAATACTAGGTCACCCTCCCCTCAAGGTGTTGAGTCAGAAATCCATCACCTATAGATGGTTCTTTCCTTTTCTTTCTGCCTGAACTTCACCTTCCAAAATAAGTCCTACGGATTCTCCTCTTTCGCTGATGGAGACCGTTGCTCCTGCAATTGGGCCTAATCTCCCAGGATCCAGCTATGACTTTGGCTTCCAGAGGTCCCAACTCCTCCAAGAGACCCCCAAAAAACACCAATCGAAGATCTCCAAGGAATCTCGACCCTTAATCTGAGACCAACATTCAAGATTTTTCTAAGTTTGGATCCTGAACACTCAGATCCTAGGAGATCTTACCCCTTTTTCACCCCTACGAGCCATGCCTGGCTTGGCCTGTACATTTACATCTTCTCATCAAATGTGGTTCATGTTGAGGAACCCATGCTAATTTGTTTTTTGTTTTTTTTCAGCTGCATATTCCTCTTACTTACCCAATGTTTGTTCTTTTATTACTGAAGTTATGCTTGTCTGGTATTACCCGTTCAAGGTTTTCGTTTTCTACCTCAGCCCATTACTTTGGTAAGCAAATCTTAATGTAATGGTAAACACATCCTTTTGAGGAATGCAGTGAGTCAGGGGACATTTCTCGACTTAATGAGCTGCATTTGTTAACAGTGATGTTTTTTTCCTCTTCACATAGTCCAGGTTGGGACAAACTCCTATTTGAGGTCTTACCTGGCTAACTCCTAGTATTGGGCGAAATCCACCTTACATAATATTCTCCACTATCAGGACTGTGTCCCACATGTTATTCTTAGCCATAATTCGGCGGGAAGGTCGGATTGGATGTTCTACGCCTCCAGCTGTCTCTGAATGGCACTTTCAACCCAGTCTAAGACCGTGTCTCATCCCCTACTTTGGGGGATGCCTCCTGGGGAAAGATATGTGGCAAGAAAGGGTGGGCCCCTTCTTGCCACATTGGGCTTGGGGGTTTCTATTCTTTTGTGTTTTCATACTCACATGTATTGTCTCCCTTTTTCAGTGGATCTCCTCTTCTCCCTTCTTCTCTACTCTACTTTTCCTCCATTTGGGTCACCTAGAAGGCATCACCGCTCACAGGCCTCTGATCCAGGCGAACCTCAGAAACAGGACTCAGAGCAGCATTTTACATCCACACTCCTAAGTGTAAGAACCATTCTTATAATACAAATATTCCTCCCTCTGATCCATGGGTACTAATAACCCCATCTCCGCTCCCGTATGTATAGCCTCTCACAATGCACAGGGCATGAACTCCCCCTTTAAAAGAAGGAAACTGTTTAAGCTTTATCACTTTCAAAAGATAGACATCCTACTGCTCCAAGAGACCCACTTCTCATTTAACCCTTCCTTCTTATACCAGCATTACCCCCAGTTCTATCTATCGAACCCTGTTAACAAAACAAAAGGTGTGGCTGTATGCTTTTCAAAAAACTTGAATACATCCTGGTAAAGTGTTCAATAGATGGAACAATGTATTTGTTTGTTTCCTACTATACCCCGAACAGTGGTCAGGCCAACTTTTTCTCCTCCATGATTACATCTCTTAGAACTCATCTAGAAGGTGTGATTGTTATGGGAGGTGATTCGAATGTAACATTCAACCAATCACTAGATAAATCTGGACAGGGTCTTCCAAGTACAAAACAACCTCCCAAACAGAGTCTAAAAATAGCCAACCTTCTATTCTCATCTGGTTTGATTGACATCTGGAGGGAACTCAACTTCCGCACTAAAGACTGCACCCATTATTCAGCCCCACACCATACCTATGCCAAGATAGACCATATTTTCCTTCAAACTTCTCAAATACCATATGCCACTAAAGCCGCAATTAAAGACAATCCCCTCTCTGACCACTCCATGGTATTACTATTCCTGCAACGCTCAACCAAATTCAAAACAAGTTTCACTTGGCACCTCAACAAGGCTCTCCTGAGTGATCCAGTGCAATGTTCAATTCTTGAAAAGGATCTAAAGGAATATTTTCAACTGAATGACTCCATCTCCCCAAAAACCCTATGGGCAGCCCATAAAGTAGTGACAAGAGGAAAGATCATTAAAATTACCTCCCGCCTTAAACGAGAATGTCGCACAACAATAGACAAACTTACTAAGGAGTTCCATTTATTGAGCAAAGCTCATAAACGAAACCCCACTAGAGAATCTCTTGATCTCCTAGAAGATACTTGATTATCCTTAAATTTGGCTTTAACCACGGAAGCTGAAAAGCACCTGAGATGGTTTGGGGCTCAGTTTTACTCCCAAAAAGACAGAATAGGTGCTAAATTAGCAGCTAAATTATCGTCTAAACCACGCCCACTAGCCTTTCCCAAAATCCACACCCCCTCTGGGAATCTATCACAAAACCCACAGCGCATTATGGACTACTTCCACAAATTCTATTCAGACCTTTATAAGGAGAAGAATTCTTGTACGCAGTGGCAACTTGCTGACAAAACTCTGCTCCAGGCCCAGACGGTTTTTTGGTTTCCTATTACAAAAAATTTGCATCTACATTGTCGCCTTACCTGGTCCGATTCTTTAACTTTATTAACTCTGGTTCCTCACTAGAAAAAACCTTAAACCTAGCTTACATCTTAGTCATACCTAAACCTGGTAGAGACCCATGCACAGTCAGCAATTATCTTCAAATTTCATTGATAAACAAAATAGATAAGAAGAGCCATAGACATCATCTCCATAGTCAAATCTCAGTGGGATGGCGGATCCCCTCAGGAAGGCTTTCTGCTCTCCATAAACCTCCAAAGAGCCTTTGATACAGTTACATGGCCATATATTTTTAATGTGCTAGAGAGATGGGGACTTGGCCCCAACTTTCTGGGAACCCTACTGTTAGGGATTACTGGTGCTTTCTATCTATCTTCAGTGCTGGTGCGCGCACCTGTGCGCTTTCATGCGCACCCATGTGCGCACACCCGTGTGCGGCGCCCGACGGCCCTATTTGAAGCTGTCAGGCCCAGCAGCCAGTGCTGTCCATTCTACAGTGTTCCCGTGTTCCTGAGCGACCCGTTCTGAGCTACCTGTTACCTGTGACCCGATCTGTACCCGCATCTGCTTGAACTCTGCCTGCACCGACCCCTGGCTTGATTCTTCTGTCTGACCCTTGTGTACCTCAATCTGCCTGCCTGTTAATGACCCTGCCTGCACCCAACCACCTGCTCCTCTTGTACTGTTCAGCCCCCATGTTATTGACCCAGCCTGCCTCACTACTCTTCAGTCTTGCACGGACTTCTGGACGACCTATTAGCATCACCTGTGTCCAATCCAGCCCTCGTGCTCCCCTGTGCTCCAGCGCTCCCTGTCTGCTCTATCAGGGGTTCTGGAACCAGGGCCGTAAGAGAGGTTGCCGACTGCATAAGTCAGACTCTACCGTTAGGTACGTGACACCTACATTCCCTCTACTCTTACTAGAGAAGAGCAAATGGGACTTTAGATAAGACGTAGAATTATCTGCGTCTCCATCCCTGATTCAATGAGAAAGGAGGAGAAAGTTGGGACTTTAAATGAGGATATATAAGGACACTGGCCAATGTGGGTTGTGCAAATATTATTGGTTATTGACCCTCCAAGGTCCTGAAAGGCAAGGTAAGTACCATACATCATAAACAAAATAATTCCACCACAACATAAATTAAATTAATATATAGCAAACATATATGCATTTATGCGTTTAGAACTGCAGAACACTCTGGTAATTGGAGTGGAGCATTGTTTGGTTGTGAAAGTATCATTGTTTGTGGACCCTCCAAGGTCCTGGAAGGCAAGGTAAGTACCATATATCATAAATAAAATAATTCCATCACAACATTAAATAAATATATAGCAAACATTTATGCGTTTAAAACTGCAGAAACACTGGAGTGAAGCATCTGCAATGGCGTCAAGTAAAACACTTGTGAATGGATAAAAAAACATATGGTAGTACAGCAAATAGCTTCAGTAGAGAGATGGCATCATCGTAAACCCGGCGTGTTACGTGGGTTAGTACCCACTCATCAGGGGTATATGCAAACATATCAATACAAAAAATAAATAAATAAAAGGTAATAAAGTAAAAATATCCAAAGGTCTAATGGCATGTCTATGTGATGAAGTGAAGGTGTGGTGTAGCAATATGGACGTCTGTCACGAGAACTGAGGACAAGATGACATGAGCCGGGGTGGGACCATCACACAGACCACCTGAACAGCAGACATCTGCGGATGTGTGTGTGAATGGGTTGAATAGGATATGAATGTGTATGAAAAAGTGCTGAATGTAAAAACAGAATGGCGAAGCCATACACCAAAACAGGGAAAAAGGAAAGCAAATGATAGGTGTCTGTGATAGAGTACAAGAAAGCTGGAGTCAGAGAAAACCTTGAGCAAGAGCCACCACCAAGGATGGCTATGGGAGAAGTGCAAAGAGTGTGAGGGAAACTGTAAGTCAAATAATTAACACAGATATGAAGTCAAGGAATAAATCTGCACCAGCCGTGTCCATTTGCATGAGTAGTGCTATCACCACGCTGTCTGCCGTCAGGGGGACTCTGCATAAATGCTCCCAGCCAGCCCAGTAACCCCGCCCAATGTTACACAGGCATGACCAGGTGAGGGAGGGCGTCCAAGCCAGGGGGGGGTCCCCACACACCTGGCCAGGATCACTCCACCCAATTGTCAACCAGGATGGAACATATTGCATCTGCCAAAGCGCACCAGAGGTGGGATAAGTTAAGGAATGATATTGGTTCTAGTAATGATGGTTCATTTCTAGGATTTCTGGAGACAGAGATAGCAGAGGAACTGGCTCAGTTAAAGCTTAATAAAGCAATGGGCCCTGATGGTATCATCCCAGAGTTCTAAGAGAACTTTGAGATATAGTTGTTGGACCATTTTTTAATCAATTTCTTCTAATAGGAGAAGTTCCCCATGATTGGCAGATAGCTAATATTGTACCTATCCACAAGAAGTTCAGCAAGGTAGAAGCTGGCAATTACAGGCCAGTGAGTTTAACATCAATTGTAGTCAAGGTAATGGAATCCCTCCTGAAAAGAAGGATCATTGATCCCTTAAAAATACGCAGCTTGCTGGACCCAAAGCAGCATAGCTTTACTGAGGGCAGATCTTGTCAGACAAATCTGATTGCATAGTTTGACTATATTACCAGTGTTTTGGACCAAGGTGGTGCTGTGGACATAGCATATCTTGATTTCAGCAAGGCATTTGACACAGTTCCACATTATGATCTACTACAAAAGTTGTACAAGCTAGGACTTAACCCTTGGGTGGTTCAGTGGATATGCAGTTGGCTAAAGGATAGATCCCAGAGTGTGGTTGTAAATGGGGTTCACTCAGAGCAGAGACCAGTCACTAGTTGGGTACCACAAGGCTCTGTACTGGGTCCTGTTCTATTTAACCTATATGTAAGTGATCTAACTAAAGGTTTGTTGGGCAAGATATGTATATTTGCTGATTGTACAAAGGTGTGTAATAGGTTTGAAATCCCTAGAGGTGTCTGTAACATGGAGCATGATTTGGCATTGCTGGACGATTGGTCAAAGCAGTGGAGACTGCAGTTCAATATTTCTAAATGTAAAATAATGCATCTAGGGAAAAATAATCCACTTAGAGAGTACAGCATTGGGGGTACAGTGTTAGCCAGCACTACAGAACAAAAAGATTTGGGGGTGCTTATTTCAGATGATTGCAAAATGAGCAAACAGTGTGACCATGCAGTGAGAAAAGCAAATAGAATTCTGGGCTGTATCAGTAGAGGGATCACCAGCAAGAGGAAGGAGTTTCTGATTCCTCTATATAGATCTTTAGTGAGACCTCACTTAGAATGCTGTGCCCAGTTCTGGAGGCCTCACTTACAAAAAGATATTGATAAGATAGAACGAGTTCAGAGACAGGTTACAAAAATGGTGAAAGGTCTGGGGGATAAAACATATCAAGAACGACTTCAGGAACTTAATATGTACAGTCTGGAGGAAAGAAGGGTGAAAGGAGACATGACTGAAACCTTTAAATACAGCAAAGGGGTTAATAAGGTTCAGGAGGGCAGTCTTTTCAATATGAAACCAAAATCAAGAACAAGGGGACATAACCTCAAGCTAACTGGAGGGAAGTTCAAAACTAATCTTAGAAAGTATTATTTTACTGAAAGGGTTGGTAATGATTGGGATAAACTACCAACAGAGGTTGTGAGACAGTCAACAGTAAATGGCTTCAAACATGCTTGGGATAAACATAAATCTATAGTCAGACAACAACGTTAATGTGAAAACAAAAAAAAATAAAAAAGGGCAGACTCGATGAACTACTCAGTCTTTTTCTGTTTCAATGTTATATTTATATATAATGAAAAAAATAACCACCTAGATTAGTGGAGCTTAGGTAGGTGACAGAAAAACCTTACAGCCTGACACCTAGCATAGGTGTGGATCACCAACAAGAATACAAAAATCAATTCAAAACCATATAGTTGCAATAGTTACAAAGAAGCCAGCATGTTTCGAAAGTAAAAACTCATCCCCTTTGCAAAGTGAATAAATGAGCTACACCAGGATAGTAGTTTAATAAACAAGGTGATACTGAACATTTGGCTGAGAGGCTTGTCATGTGGGGTCATTCAAAAAATAGGAGGGGGGGGCAATTAAAGTCAGTTTGCTGGTGCCAAAATAATTATCAGGGACTAGCCCTTATTTCTGATTCCCATTATATTTTCCCTCTGCTATTGTTTTTGTGAGTATAAATGCGTAAAAAAAGTGGATCTGCTATCCTAGAAATACAGCTCTGCAATTACAAAAGATCAGAATGAATGAAAAAGTTGCTGTAGGCAATCCACCTCCACATTATTTTCCTCCCATTCATATTAAGAACCTTCAGTGGGTTGTAGGTCAAATTAGCATTTTTTCATCTGTCGTTCCTCTATTATCTCTCCTTGAATCCATTGCCATGGACATACATCTGTTGTTGACCTGTTAAGTACTTCAAAATATTATTGAGTTCCTCCTTTCAAAAGTGTAGAATAAAATGTACTTCTACCTTGATTTTCACATGCCTCTCACCTTCCTTTTCATTGTTTATTATTGCATTGTTCACTAGAATATGCTGCAACCATTTGCTATTAGGGATGAGGTTCATGAGTGGGCCTACTATGGTGGCTTTGACAAAGCACAATCTTTGTGGGAAACACTTTAATCTGTATCCCCTGCCTGTCTGTATTTGGTGTTTTTTATGGATTTTTTTTATATTCAATAAAGCTGGAATTGCATTATGTGAGTGTGCAGCCATCCGATTTCCTGATTGTATCTTATCTTTGCTAGAAGTGGCAGGGCATGCACCTCATTGTCAGCATTATGTTCTGTGGATCAAGGCAATGGTAACTCACCTGTGAGCAGCGTTTATCTTCCTATACGGGCCTATTATGGGTTCAGGGTGAATCCTGTGCATTGTGTATCCAGAAAGTTCACCATGGTAGTCATAATGCACTGCCTGGTATTTGAACTTAGGTCAGTTGGCCAATAAGGGGGCTTTTGGATAAGCCACCCACTCACAGGGTGGGTTCCCAGCAGCCATACTGACAATTGCTTTAGCTGAAATAGGGAAAGCATAAGAAGTGCTGCTGATAATGATAAATGATAAAGTACATTGGCAGAGATGTATGTGCAGAGCTTGTAGGCACTAAAAGGTCTCTAAAAGAAGATGTAAACATTTACTCAATGCTCTGTAGGTAGCAAAATGCCATGTATCTTGGAGAATTAGGTGGTAGGAGTAGAGAAGGGTTTTTACTAGAGATGTACTGAGACCAATAATGGTATGGGTCGGTGCCAATATCAAGCATTTGTATTGGTACTTGCAAAAATGCTCCCGATACCGAAATCGATACTTTGCGGTGCGTTTTACGTCAATACAAAATTAACGCACAGTCCATATTCCCATCGCACACGTTCCTGGAATAAGCTCTTTACGCTACTGGGTGCTGTAGCGATCATGAGCTGGTTACTGGAACCCATATGATATGTAGATATTCACCAGCAAACCTAGGATCATCAATTCATCCAAACTGATTTTTATTCAAGAAAGATCACATCACAAAGCAGTGTAGTGCTACACTGCTTTTTGATGTGATCTTTCTTAAATAAAAAAACTGTTTGGACGAAATTGATGATCCTTGGTGTGCTGGTGAATATCTATGTATAATACAAAATTAATGGGCGCCACTCACATTGCAAAGAATTGCATGCGATTTGAACAGGAATATGAGGTGCGATTCCTGTCCAAATCACATGCGATTTCCTCCACTGCTCCTGTGTGTGTGTAAAAGAGAAAAGTGCCATCTAGTGGGCAGTTTAAAAAATGTTAGAACTCACAGTACATATCTGGCCACATGCAAAATAATCGACATAGGTGTTCCGGTCTGCCAATGATAGCAAATTACGGCCGCTGGAGGTGCTCACAGGCCTGGAGGAGATGTAGAGGCAGTCCGCCCCCAAGCTGATATCACTTCTGCCCTATACCTACGGGGTCCTGAAACGTTTCCTCCAGCCCTGTGAGCACCTCCAGAAGCCCTAATTTGCTATCATTGGCAGACCAGGACACCTATGTAGACTATTTTGCATGTGGCCAGATATGTACTGTGAGTTCTAACATTTTTTGAACTGCCCACTACATGAAACACACACAGGAGCAGTGGGGGAAATCGCATGAGATTCAGACAGGAATTGCACCACATTCGCATGCGATTCTTTTCAGTGCGATTTGTGCCAATTTTTTGTATTGACGCAAATCACACTGCAAAGTATCAGTACTCAGTATCGGCGAGTATTTAACCAAAAGTATCAGCACTCGTACTCGACAGGGGCAGAGCTTTAACAAAATGCGGTCGATTTACTTACCAGTATTTTTTTTTGTTTAGGGGGTGTGTCCTATGCCTACATACTTTCCTAATAGGTGTCCCTCTTCCCCATCTCAAAAAGTTGTGAGGTATGCACTTGCAGTGCACTTGAAGTGTACTTATAGTGCACAGTATATTTGCCTTTAGTAAATCAACCTCAATGTGCCCAGAAAAGGACTTTTATATCAGTATCACAAGCTGGTACATGTAGACAGGTGAACATTGAAGACTATTCTGTCCCGTATTATGGGCTCCAGGCCACCTTAGGGAGACCGGCATTCCCTATTGGATGCTGAAATCCCTCAAGCTTTGGGTGACCATCTAAACTCTGCATCATTCAGTGCACCTGTACTGTGGGGATAGTTTAGGGACAGAGCCCCACTGGTTAAGGGGAGAGTAGGAGCAGCATTAGGAAGAGGTACCCGATGAGGAGGGAAAAGAGTAGGTTTCCGATTACAGGGTGTCTCTTCTGCAATCCAACCACCATGTCGATACCAAAATATACAGAGAAAATATATATAACAAGTACATTAGAAAAAAATAAATAAATGGGAATCTTCCATACTGGGGCAACCCAGGCAAGGAAATATTCAGTGGATTATATAGAGGGGGTTTACAGCACAAAGCCCTTTTCTAAAGTGGTGCTCAGACCACCAGTTTTAGGACTGGTCACAGTGTAGCTCCAGATAACCACTGTACAATATTTGTGGCCATTGTCACTCTAATTTCTATTTCACATCTCTCCTTCGTATGTTATGGCCTTACCAAGCCTAACCAAGCTGCTTACATACTGTCTAACCACTGAACAAAATGTGTGCCGTTTGTCTCATACATAAGATAACATCTTTCTTCTCTCTTTTTTCTGGTGCCTATTCAAAAGTTTACATAGTGGTCTTAACCACTTGAAGGCTGGACTGTTTCATCCCCTTCTGATCCAGGCCATTTTTCAGTTTTCAGTGCTGTTGCACTCAGTCATGAGAAATTTACTCAGTCATGCAATACTGTACCCATACAAATTTTATAACATTTTTTGAGACAGACAGAGCAACACAGTGGTGTGAACCTGGCACACGGGAGACAAGGTATTTTGCCTGGTTATGTGGTAGGACTGCGCTGGAATAGTCATCCTACTGCATCTGGTGTGAATATGCCCTTAAAGAGGAGCTCAAGGCTCTTTTTAAGAAAAACATAAAAGTCAGCAGCTACAAATACTTTAGCTGCTGACTTTTAATATTAGGACATTTACCTGTCCAGGAACCCAGCGGTGTCTTCACCCCAGCCGATTTTTCAATCGGCTCTTGGGTGATACCGCCGCCATTTCTTGTATGGGAAACCGGCAGTGAAGCCTTGCAGCTTCACAGCCGGCTCCCTATTTTGCATGCGCACTGCGCTTTGTGAATGGCCTGGTGGTGGGGGAAGGAAGGGCCACAGCGAAGTCACCCTGAAGTGGGAGCGGGTACCTGTCAAAACCAGGTACCCACTCCCAGCTCCCCCTTCTGAAAGGTGCCAAATGTGGCAGCAGAGGGGGGAGGAAGCAAACAAGTGGAGCTTCCCCTTTTTTGGGTGGAGCTCCACTTTAAGTTTCTCTAGTGCTCTTAGAGCCCTTCTTCTGATAAATATATCTCAGGGAGGTCCAATTCCTATAATTACTACTGCACAACTGTCATCTGATCCTCAGGATATCAGTAAACTAATAAGTATCAAAAAAAAGATTTGGGACAATATAGACTGAACTTGATATAAATACCTTTATACATAGATGCTGAAGGAAAAATTGAGATATCAAAAAATCTTCTACAATTCCTGCTCATCATCACACATCACCTTCCCAGCTGTCCATATAGAAACTCTATAGAAACCTTCTAAACATAGTCTTACTAAAACATTTATGGAATGGCTGTGCTGTCATTTAATTGTGTTTATGGTTTTATAAACCATCTTGTCATTTTATGAAATATTTATTGTGTACTTTCTGAAAACTAGCCTAGCAGTAACATGTAAAATGTATGTTCTTCATTGTTTAATTCAGTGATCGATGGCTCACAGGAGCTTCAGGCTAAATAAAACAAAGCTTGTGTTTCAAGATGTTCCCTGTCTTCTAGTTAAGAAGTCACCTAGAGATTTGTGTTGTTTTCTTTTTTATCACTAGCCTGCTTTTGATTTGATGAACAGAAAATTGAGATGCACAATGTAGCATGTATTTAAAAGGAAAGAAAGGTATTTAAGGTTTTCTTCTATACTCCACAGGTTATAAATAGTTCTTGATATTGCAAGACTATCTGCAGGCATTAAATTATTGATGGATTTTAATATCCTGCTCACTTAAATTCGTACCCAACTCAAGAATTATAGTCACTTCATTTGATACTTTTTTATATGGTGTATCACAGAGAAATTATACTTTTCATCTTATTAGTCATTAAGATTTTTTTTTCATTAATTTAACTGTAGCGCTGCCCTCTTGAGGGTTGCCTAAAGAATCAATTCCCCTTGGATTTCCCCATTCTGAGAGTCCTCCACCACCCCTGACACTCTGGGTTTACTCATAATGCAAGGTTCCATTAGCAATTACTCTGTTTCAGTAATGGAGACCATAACACAGATAGAGTTAGAAATGTTTACTTAATTTGTATTTCTGCAAGAAATAACAATCTCAAAGTAACAGAAATATCACAGTACTTCACATTAACAAGTAAAACGTATGGTTCTAGTAAGTAGATAATTTGTTAATGTCCATCACTCCCTGTATTATTCAAAAACAACAACAGTTGAAAGGTTTACAGTTGCTCCAACTGAATTTAAACAATACTAAAGGGTTCACTGGAAAATAGGTGATTTGGTACTATCAACTAAAGCTGAAAAGGAAAATAATACAGTAATGCCCTATACCAAATAGATGACCCAAGGGGTAAATTGGTACCACTCAATGGATTATAATTCAGATAACAAGGTTCAATAATGTACAAATAAAACACTTAGCAGTTATATGAGTACACTAGATAACTATGAATCGCTATTTAAATTCTCCTGTTCTAGCTCAGAGAGTTCTTAGGAGATATAGTATTTCCAAGTAAATAGCCTTGAGTATATTACTCTGGAGAGGATGAGTAGATGAAGTTGTAATAATCCTGTCTTGCAGTGTCCAAGTAATCTTCTGCCGGCTATAAGAGTGAGTTAACACTGTGTCCTTCCAATTACTGAGATGAGGCTCAAAAAGGGTTAAATTCCACTGCACTAAATAGCCTTGTAGTGATCACTGACCTCTTGAACAAACTGGTTACAGATGGCAATCTCGTGTATATAAATGGGAATCCAAAAGGTAATAAAGAGATGCTGCATAGACAGTATAAGTACTTTTATGTGTGGGCCTGAGCCCGCTCACCAAATCCAAAGGGCTGTATGTAGACAAATGATCCGGCACTGAGATGAAGAGGATGGTAATGCTTCACACTGGCTGCTTGCTCCTGGAAGGTGGATGCACTCCTTGCAGCTCTCCTGCATCGATAGGTACGACTGCTGCTGCTTCAACTCCGCTGGTCACTCACTGTGCTGCTGGAGAGCGGCTGCTAGCTGGGTCACCAGAGAGAATTCAGTCGGCTGGAACATTGTACATAGGCTTTAGGCCTAGCTCTGGTTGTAACAGCACGCAGGGTTCCTCACTGATCGATCACGCTGTCCAAAGAGGTCACTCTCCTGCTCCCACTTAAATAAGTTTGTCCCACAATGCTTTGCACATCCCAGAGGTCTCCAGCACAGCACAGCCTGATGGGAAATTGAGTCCTTCATACCAGAAAATACTGACTGTTTCTCCTTTCCACACTACACATCCCCCAATGCTTCATCCTCATTGTAATTACAGTATTATTCCACAAACGAACACTAGAGGGAGTTCCCCATGTTAGGCAATGAACAAAATTGGCTGTATGCCAGAGGAATATTTCTGAACTCCTGGCTACACTCTCCCCCACTTAAACATTTAGTCCCCAAATACTCAGGGCTTGACAACCTAAAACAAAACATATGGTTAGTACATCTTAACTCTCAGCTAAATTCAACAAGTACTGACAAATGTCTGGGTTCTGCTGAAACCATTTATATACATTCTTAGTGAGTTCATAATCAGTTTTCTGACAGGCCAGGGCCACCCAATAGTGTCAGGGGTTACATAGCGGGTGCCCTTGGCTTGAGTTGGCCTGGCAAAGGCTGTAGTAGAGCCAGCTCTTTGAATGGTAGGAATCAGCCTATCAGAACTTTCTCCCAGGGTGACATAAGTCAAACTTCGAAGTCGGTGAATGTTTTTTCACAGACAAGGAGGAGAACTAGAGTCATGAGACAACATCATCTGGAATGTTATAAGTAGGGGGTGTTTCAATTTCTGGTTCAGGATTAGAAACAATGTCAGCCTCAGAGGTAAGATTACAGTCTTTCTCTGACCCACACAAAGGAACCAGTGATTGGGTATTTTCTCTTTCCAATTGAGTTTTTAAAGGGGAATCATGCATGGAAAAAGCATTGAAAGGTAGATCCTCCTCCAAATCATTCAGCACATTGGAAGTCAAAATCCCACCCGGCTCTTCAGTACCTGCAAATTGAGGAGTACAATCATCCTGGAAATTTATGAGATCCCCTTGCCCTGGAGTAGGAGAATGTAAGTCTTCTGATGGAGGTTCAACTTTAATTTCTCGACTAGGCAACGGACTCACTGGGATTGCTTGTCTTCTTTCAGGTAATGGACAGGAAATCACTATGGACAAATAATTACTGTGATTTATCTTAGGACTAGCACAAATCTGATGGACATTTTTTCTCATTCATATCACTGTGAATTGATGTCTCATCATCACTTATGAACTTAGTATGGTTTTCTGAAAAGCGAAACTGTTTTATTATTGCACTTTCATTCTAAGCACCTGTATTTGCATTTATCACTGCAATACTTATATTGGTTTTTTTTTGAGTAGTTTGTTTACACTGCTTCAGATTCTTCCTAAGTCGATCTACATAACCTCTGGGACGTCAAAGAAGTGTCATCATGTTCTAAAGACTAAGTCAATTGGTAACCTGGCCTCCCGCCCAAACATGAGACGATAGGGTGAATATCCCATGACATCACTCACAGTGCTGTTGTATGCATGCACTAGAGTGGCCAGATGATTTCCCCAGTTCGGTTTCTTGTCAGATGGCAGTGTACCTAGCATATTCAATAAGGTTCTATGGAATCATTCAGGCTGAGGATCTCCTTGAGGATGATAATGCGTAGTGCGGGATTTCTTAATGTCCAATAACTTGCACAATTGATGGATGAGTTTACTTTCAAAGTCTCTTCCTTGATCTGAATGGATTCGGACCAGCAGTCCATAGTGAACAAATAATTTCTCCACTAATACTTTGGCTATGGTGGTGGCTTGATGATCCTTGGTGGAGTAAGCTTGTGCATATCTGGTGAAATGGTCAGTTACTACCAATATGTTGCTTTTCCCACCTGAATCTGGTTCCAGGCACAAAAAGTCAATACATACTAGGCCTAATGGGCCCTGACTATGCAAGTGCTCCATAGTAGCAGCACGGGTTGGAAGAGTTTTCCTCTGAATACAAGACATACAGGATTGGCAGTAGTCTTCTACTTCCCTTCTCATATTGGGCAAATAGAATCTGGTTTTGATCAATTGAAAGGTTCTTTCTATATCCAGATGTCCATGCTCATCATGTAATGACACTAAAACGGAACTGCAATGTTTCTCAGGTAGATACAACTGCCAGGTTTCCTCTGTCCCTTCACTAAGGCATTGCCTGTAAAGTATTCCATCTTTCAGCTGTAATCGATTACATTCCCAATGTAACACTCTGGCCTGATTAAGATACTCTTCAAAAGCAATTGAGGGTTTTGTTAGGCCATAGCCTGTAAAGTCACTCGTCCAAGGGGATCTTGTTCCTGATTAGAGTTGAGCGAACACCTGGAAGTTCGGGTTCTGCTGGTCCGTCCGAACTTCGTGACAAAGTCCGGGTCCGGGTCCGGACGGAACCCGAACGATCGCACGGACAAACGTCGGGAGACCCCGAAAGGTCCTGAAAGGATGTCGGTAAAAACACGGATTTTCAAGCCCAGGGGTAACTAAAGTTACCCCAAGCAACAGGCACGCTAGCAAGCCCAAGGCAGGCCTGGGCCTGGGCCTGAAACAGTGCTTCAAGCCTGCCTGGTCGTCTTGGGCTTGAAGGTCCACAAGCGAGTTGAGATTAGTCCTTGTTCTAGGGGAACCTGCTCACTGAAATGTCCGATACCGGATTGTTTTGGGAGTTAACGAAAACTTCTCATAGAATTAGTCCGGTCTCACAATGTAACCCTTACATTAGCTAATGTCGACTTTCTA
>BLSH010069124.1:30480-42773 GCA_018402905.1 Glandirana rugosa | reverse complement strand
ATTTCCTTTAAAGCCAAACTTTTGGAGGACGGCATGCATGTATCCCCAGTGGACCCTGTCGAATGCCTTCTCCACATCAATCGAGAGAAGCAGGGAAGACGATCGACGCATCTCTGCCTGGTGGATTATGTTTATAATGCGCCTGGTGGCGTCCGATGCCTGTCAGCCTTTGGTGAAGCCTAGTTGGTCCGGCTTTATCAGGGAAGGGATTATATTAAATAGCCGTTTGGCTAGCAATTTCGCATAGATTTTGATGTCCGTATTGGGAAGCGAAATTGGGCGAAAGTTGGATGGCGTGGTTGGGGATTTACCTGGTTTGGGAAGTGTAAGGATGTGCGCTTTTAACATTTCTCTTGGGAAGAATCCCGAGGTAGCAGCTTCCTGGGCCATGATAGCGGACAATATATTTCCTTTAAAGCCAAACTTTTGGAGGACGGCATGCATGTATCCCCAGTGGACCCTGTCGAATGCCTTCTCCACATCAATCAAGAGAAGCAGGGAAGGCGATTGACGCATCTCTGCCTGGTGGATTATGTTTATAATGCGCCTGGTGGCGTCCGATGCCTGTCAGCCTTTGGTGAAGCCTAGTTGGTCCGGTTTTATCAGGGAAGGGATTATATTAAATAGCCGTTTGGCTAGCAATTTCGCATAGATTTTGATGTCTGTATTGGGAAGCGAAATTGGACTAAAGTTGGATGGCGTGGTTGGGGATTTACCTGGTTTGGGAAGTGTAAGGATGTGCGCTTTTAACATTTCTCTTGGGAAGAATCCCGAGGTAGCAGCTTCCTGAAGGGCAGGTAGCAGGTGAGGGGTCAGAGTGTGTTTAAATATTTTATAGTACTCATTAATGAGACCATCCGGGTCTGGGGATTTGCAGTTGGGGAGAGATGTGATGATATTGTCTATTTCCTATTTCGTGATTGGTGCATTAAGGTCTTCTAGGTGGTTTGTTGTTAGAGAAGGTAGGTTCAATGAGTTTAGGAATTCCGCAATGGCATGATCTGGAGGTTGTGTGGTAGAGGGGTCTTCCCTTAAGTTATAAAGGGAACTGTAATAATCGGCGAAGGTGTTTGCAATTGATTGTGGGTTAATGTGCTTTTCCTGGGTTACTGGGTGTATGATATGAGGGATTTTAGTTTTGGTTCTCTGGATTTTGAGCCTATTCATTAGAAATTTGCTTGCTTTATTATTGTTTGCGTAGTAATTTAATTTGAGTCTACGTAAGTATATATCATTTTGAGCGCACAACAGTTCCCTTAGGGTGTTGCGTAACTTGGACAGTTTTTCCGCCAAGAGAATTGTGGGATTTGATTGGTTTTATTTATCTAGAGTGCGTATTTCTGATAGGAGGGTGTCTAATTTCGCCGTGTAGTTCTTTTTTAGCCTGGAGCTGCATTTGAGTATTACCCCCCCTCATGAATGCCTTGTCGGCATTCCAGTTAGTAAAGGCATTGGTATCGTTCAGGTTGTTAAAATGGAAAAATTCATCTAGGTGTTTGTTGATTTCCTTTTGGCATTCCGGATTTTGCAAAACAGATGTGTTGCATCTCCATAGTCGTGCCGCTGCAGCAGAGCCTCCCTCCTCCACCTGTAGTGTAACGGGAGCATGGTCGGGCCATGTGATATCTTGGATGGAGGAGTTGGAGATTCTCTGCAGGAGCCTTTTGTCAACCAAAAAGAATTCTAGGCGTGAGTACGAATTGTGGCTGGGTGAATAATAAGTGAAGGATTTTTCCTCAGCATACTGATACCTCCAAGGGTCGTATAGGTCTTCGCCATCTAGGAGGCCGCCTAGGGAAGAGGGCCATCTCCCAGGGGGTGAAGAGTTGTCAAGGGCTGGGTTAACAGTGACATTAAAATCTCCACATAGCTAGACATTACCAAGTCGCATCTGCGAGATCTTCTTGAATATTTTTCTGAGAAATCTCAGCTGATGCGAGTTGGGAACATAAACTGTAACCAAAGTTAAAGGAAGGTTGTTGATAACACACAATAGAATAATATACCGGCCTTCTGAATCGATTAGAGAGTTTTTCAGCTCAAAGGAAACTGAGTCCCGGATAGCGAGGAGCACTCCTCTTTTCTTCGCTGGCATGGATGCTGTAAAAATGTGAGGGTATGAGCATTTCGGGCTGGAGTCTTTGTGGAAATGAGTCACTTGCACCGCTAGCACATCAGCATTTTGTTGCAGCGCTGTTTGCCAGAGGGATCTGCGCTTAGCTGGGCGATTGAGACCTCTGGCATTGATAGATAGGAATTTAAGTCCCATGTCAATGTTTCCAGCTGATATAGGAGTCCTCATGCATGGTTGGGTGTGTGTGGTATGACTTCTGGTAGGAACATCTGGGGTACCTGGGTAGGTAGGGTGGGTTCGGAACTGTGTTGTTCAAAAGACCAGGAATCTTGGTCCCGACATAGTCTTGTGTTTGAGGTTCAGCTGAGCGTGTTTGCACCTGTTATGCCGAAAGGATTGAGAGGGAATTCTAAATGAAGCCAGGACAGCAACTCTTTCAAACTGAGAAATGTATAAACACTGGTTACACTCGGTGTTTGAGCTGTAACCCTAAAAACTAAGTCCAACGTGGACTAAAGCAGGCTAGACTGCCTACGCTGTGGAGGGACTGGGTAGGGTGTCAGGTACCCTCCGACATCCAGGGTTTGTCTTACAAAGGGAGGGAAGTGAGCACTCATAAGGCGCTTCAGGTTTTCTTTTTAGCGGATTTTCGTTGACAGGAGACTTGCCAGTCATTTTGGAGTTAAGTTGGGGTTGCGGGTTGTGCATGGTGAGGTGAGCCTTGGTCAGGTAGCAGTACTTTCCAGGATCTCAGGAGCTTTATGCCCTCTTCCAGGGTCATGATGAGTTGGTTGGAGCCGTTGTGGGATATTTCAAGTTTCGCTGGGTATTTCCAGCGATAAATGATTTTGTTGTTTCTGAGAGCTTTAGTGATGGATGCTAGGTTCCTGCATTTCTGTAAAGAGTATTGGGAGAAGTCCGGTAGTACTTGAAGATTCGCGGCTTGTTCTGGCAGGTTGTTGCTGTGTCTAAACGCCTCTAGGATCTTTTCTTTTACTTGGAAAAAATTTATGCGCATGAGCACATCACGCGGAATTTCTGCTGGTAGGTAGGACGGTTTGGGGACTCTGTGTACTCTGTCAGTTGTGAGATCTGCCGAGGTGAGTGAGGGTATCACTGCTTTAAATAGATTGTGATCAAAATGTGGAAGCTGGTTAGCTTGGACAGATTCAGGTATGCCACATATTTTCAGGTTGTTTCACCTCGATCGATCCTCGAGGTCCGCCAGTTTTGATTGTAGTCCCTCAATGACTTCTTGATGGGAATTGTGGGAGTCCACCAGTACATTGAAGGAGGTTGTGAATTCGCTCATTTTACCTTCAACTTGATCCACCCTGGTTCCCAGTTCCTGGACTTCTGCTCTACATTGTTGGATGCAGGTCATCATGTCAGTCTGTAGGGCTATTCTTAATGACATGAGCATGTCTTTTAGGGTGACGTCAGAAACTGGTTGGCCAGTAATGGGGAATTGCGCAAAGGGATCCGGTGGTCCTGCAGGTAGTGAACATGCATTATGCGTAGCTTGTACCTCCATCGGGAGTGCCAAGGGATCTGCATCTGTGGAATCACTGCGGGGTTTGCACTTAGCAGGACTTCTGAAAGTAGGTGAGGCAGGAGTTGTATGGTCTGGCTCACTTTCTTTGTCCGAAGTGATGGCTGTTGCAAAGTTTGCAGTAGCTTAGTTCGTGGGAACGATCGCTCCGGTTGTGGGAACGCCCGTTTGAGGCTCACGATCGTTCGTGAGGACGGCTGCTAGAGGTCCGACTATTTCCGGTGCGGGCTGACTCCGGTCGCCATCTTGGTGTAGTCCGCGGCTCATCGTCGGAAAGTAATCCGACATTTTCTGCACCTTCGGTGGGTCCTGGCGCTGTCTCCGCATATCCTCCGATGCTGCAGATGTTGTGGAGCTCGGGTGTTCAGTTGTGGAGGGTTAGGAGCGTCCTGTGCGCCGATATCTTAGTTGATCCCCTGTAGGAGAGCAGCGCTCTGGGTCTATGCGGCCATCTTCTCTGGCGGTCGCCTTTTGATTTAATTGATTACACTTTTCCACTCTATTAACAGTTATTTGTTGGGATTATTTGCACTCATATTTCGAAGCGCTGTTTTTTTGTTCATTTATTAGGAACTGGTATCACAGTTTTTTAGCAAGCTGCTTGTTTTCTCTTTACCTATGATCTAGCACGGATTTGTACATGTATTTTTAAGCTTTTATTGATTGCTGTGATCATTGACATGCAGCCATTTTTTTCCTGTGGATGTTCTAGTCAGGATGAAAATCCTATTTAATCTATTTCAACAATTTAGGTTAAAAACAGATATTTTTTTCAAATATGTTTGTTGTATACATTTTCAGCTTTTATCCACACTGCCCTATCAGAGCACTTCTGCAAAGCGTGCTTCCTAATTCCATAATATATCTGTAGCGCCACACTTAAAGTGTTACTAAACCCACAACAGTAAAATCAGTCTGTATATGCAGTAAAGCATGCTTGTTATACTCACTGTAGAACCTAAGAGGTTAATTCTCCACATTGTGTAAAAAGGCTGTTTGATCCTCTTCTCTGATTCTCCCCTGCTTCCACTGTCCATTTCCTGATAGTAAAGATCCTTGGGACACTCTGCACATGCTCAGGTTGGTGTGTATAGCTAGAGTTATTTTTTCTCTTGAGGGTGCATGTGATCAGCAAAGGGCCAATCAGCACTGTCCAGTCAGAAGGTCAAGGGTCCTTCAGCCTCTTAGGGCAGTCAGAATAGAATGAAAACTCCTCCTACATGCTTAAAGCAAACATTGATAGAAGTCACAAGACTGCTATATATTGCTGATGAGAAAAGGTATTTAGCAGTTTACATTTAATAAAATGATTGCATTTCCATGTTCTGTGTACTGTGGGAAACCAGATGTAATGAATGCAGGGTCCTGGGTTTAGTAGCACTTTAACTAGGCAACCAGCAACTTTGTACTTCTGAATCCAGAAATTCCAGTCTAGAAGATTGAGTTTTTAATTTTTTTTTTGTAGCAATAACTTGGATAGAGTTCAGGGAGCTGTGGGATACTCCACATTACCAACAGGAACTATGAGGACACTCTTCCTTATAGTAGCTTTGCTGTACAGGCCCTGTAACAGTGGGACAACAAGTGGACAGCAGGGGTAATAGTAGCAACAGTCACTGAAATCCTTTGCCTTTGGGTAAGTATTCATGGTATCCTCTCAAGCTTGGAATGTCCTTCTGACTCCAGCAAGCAGGCTACTCTGTGAACCCCCAAGGCAGGTCTTCAGTGGCACCCCTCTTTAGTCCCTGATAGGGTTTGTGGCTGAGCAGGCCCCCTCATGATGGTTGGGTTCCTAATGAGTAGGCTGGGCCTTCAGCTGGATGGATGGTCTAAAAGGCTGGCCTCCCACCTGGCTAGGAAACCTCTCCCCCTGGGAAAGAAGAACACTGGCCTCTGGAGTCCCAGGCTATTTATACACTCCCCAACCACCATCTGGACACACCTCTACAGGGATTGACTGAGCCTGTATAAATATGCAGGGTGCCTATTTCATTCTCCCACCCACCATATTCTAGAAATCTCCAGAAAACAGAGGGAAGCAGTCAAACCAGCAACCTGCAGAACTCAGAGCAGCCCAACACAATCACAACCCTGCTCTGCTGATTACAGGAAAGCCAAAAACTAAATTTGCCTAACCAAAACTGGTCCAAGCAAAGTCCTTCTTGGACTCCAAAATATACGGAAAGTGTTCTTACAAGCAATAATTGCATATACTTCTCATTTACTGTACACTCAAGTTACTCAGACACAACAACACTCACTGTTTTTCCCGACTTATCCTTGTATCTTTCCTCTGAGTTTTGTCCACAGCCACAAAGCCTCAGAGTCACTCTCCTCTTACAGTACAGTGCACATTTCAGTTCCGTCACTGGGAAGTTGCATCCAATGCCCAGCCTCATGTGCCTTCTGTACTCCTGGTTTGCAAACCCACCAAGCCTCGCCTTATGTGCCTGCTGTACTCCCGGTTTGCAAACCCACGTGCCTCATTTTATATCCCACTTTTTGCCTCATTGCTCCAGTTACTGCAGCTTCTTTTTCAGTATTCTTCTAGCATCTCTTCTGCCAACTCTGTGATCATCAGGTCCTCCTACATTTCCAGACCTTCACACTGATTTCTACCCTTTCAACTGGATTTTGACTATCTTTAGTCAAAGAAAATCAGAAATATATCTACTTGTGCAATACAAGCAACTTGTTTATTTTTGCTAAAAAAAACAATACTAACAGATATAAAAAAAAACCTATGACACAAAAGGGACAGGCTCCCAATATTCACATCCATCTGAGGCCGGCACCCAATAACTGAATAATCTTTTCCCCCCACCATGCAGCACCCAATGTGTTTTGGGGTTAGACGATCTAATGATCAAGATGCAGAGTGGCTGCTTTGAGTTTTCTATCTCAACAATCTTGCTGAACAATATTCACCAAGCACAGTGACAACTATAAACAAACAAAATGGGCAAAACCATAAAACATGAATAAACCAAGCAGAATTGAAAGCATTATTAAACCAAAAAACAAAACAAAAATGTAATATATTGCAGATTACTAACCATTAGATGTAGTAGCTACATTAGTTTTCTTTTTTTAGGCTTTTTCCCTCTGTTTTCCACTGATGATCTGGCCAGTAACACATTTCCTCTATCAGAGAGTGGCACATTTGGACAGCAGTATTGCCAGTCTGAGGGGAGGGGAAACCAAATTGAAACCGAACTCCAGCTAATAGTTTATAAGTGTTTAGAGCAAACAGTTTTTTCCTTTAGGTATAAAGGTTTTACGTAAATAACTAAAAGTTGATCATTTTAAGCACCCCTGTCAGTGTTAAATGGTTTGACTCATCTCTGTAACTGCAAGTGAGCTTGTTCTGTTGAAAACAACAGACTTTCTGGCTGGATGACCAGATGAAAATAGAAGAAAGACAGCTTAAAAAGAAAACGAATGCAGCCATCATATATAAGAATTGGTAAGCTGCAATATAATAAATGTCTGCTTTTGGGTTTAACCACTTCAGCCCCAGAAGGATTTACCCCCTTAATGACCAGAGCATTTTTTACAATTTGGCACTGCACTGCTTTAACTGGTAATTGAGCGCTCATGCAATGCTGTACCCAAACAAAATTTGCGTCCTTTTTTTCCCACAAATAGAGTTTCTTTTGGTGGTATTTGATCAACTTTTTTATTTTTTGCAATATAAACGAAAAAAGACTGGACAATTTGAAAAAAATTATATTTTCAAACTTTTGGTATTAAAAAAATACAATAAACTAAATTTTAGCCATACATTTTTGCCAAAATGCATTCAGCCACATGTCTCGGGCAAAAAAAAGTCAATAAGTGTATATTTATTGGTTTGCGTAAAAGTTATAGCGTTTATAAACTAGGGTACATTTTTTGGAATTTATGCAGCTATTATTTTATGACTGCCTATGATATTTCCTGAGGTGCTATAATGGAAGGGCAGTACAACCCCCCCCCCCCCCAAAATGCCCCCATTTTGGAAAGTAGACACCCCAAGGAATTTTCTGAGAGGCATGTTGAGCTCATTGAATATTTTTTTTTCACAAGTGATTGAGAAATGACAAAAAAAAAATGACACAAAGTTGTCACTGAAATTATATATTGCTCACACATGCCATGGGTATATGTGGAATTACACCCCAAAATACATTCTGCTGCTTCTCCTGAGTATGGGGATACCACATGTGTGAGACTTTTTGGGAGCCTAGCCACGTACAGGACCCCGAAAACCAATCACCGCCTTCAGGCTTTCTAAGTGCGAAAATTGCTGATTTCACTACTCACTACCTATCACAGTTTCGGAGGCCATGAAATGCCCAGATAGCAACAAAAAAAACAAATTACCCCATTTTGGAAAGTAGACACCCCAAGCTATTTACTGAGAGGCATGTTGAGTCCATGGAATATTTTCTTTTTTTTGTCACAAGTGATTGAAAAATGACAAAAAAAAAAAATTACACAAAGTTGTCACTGAAATGATATATTGCTCACCCATGCCATGGGTATATGTGGAATTACACCCCAAAATACATTCTGCTGCTTCTCCTGAGTACGGGGATACCACATATGTAAGAATGTTTGGCAGTCTAGCCGCATATAGGACCCCAAAAACCAAGAGGCCATGAAATGCCCAGATAGCACAAACCCTCCCAAATGACCCCACTTTGGAAAGTAGACACCCCAAGCTATTTGCTGAGAGGCATGTTGAGTATTTTGCAGATCACGCTTTTTGTCAGAAAGTTTTGAAAAAAGAAAAAAAATAAATTTTCCTTTTCTTTCTTCATTTTACAAATGGAAGCTGAAAAAAAAACTCATCATGCCTCTTAAATAATACCTTGGGGTGTCTACTTTCCAAAATGGGGTCATTTGGGGGACTTTTGTGCTACCTTTACATTTCAGGGCCTCCGAAAACCATGATAGATAGTGAAGAAAAAAGGGGGGAGACAAATGTTGGGACTTTAAATGAGACACCCAGTCAGGGCCGCTGTTAGAAATCATGGGGTCCCATACAGTCTACCTGACGGGCCCCCCTCGACCGCACCCTCGACACCGCCCCTAGCCTAGGATTGCCACATCACCCCTTTAATCCAGGACACATATGAATTACACAAGTTCTGAGGCTAGTTTAATGCAGATAAGGCACCAAGTGAGTTTAATTACCACCTTCAAGTGGTTGTATACTCTCCTATCATTTTCAGCTAAGGAAGCTGACATCTTAGCCTCTGTTTAATCTGCAACTGCCATGATGCTGCGCATGTGATTCATTATGACACCACCCATTGGATGGTTTGCTAGTTTGGTTGAGAGCACAATCAAGGAGACAGCTAGCATTTCCGGCATGCCGGGAATATAAACTCTTCTTTGACACTATCAAATCGTTTGGGGGGTGGTAAAACACAGCTCAACTGCTTATTTTTACTGCCACTGCAACCACAAATGTAAACCAACATCTCACTGTGCTATGATCATCATCACTATGATGATCACAGAACAGCAAGTGCTGTATGGCTCTGTCATAATGTGTCATATGGTTGTTGGGTGGTGGCTTTGTTATGGCTGTACAGTGTTAGTGCCTAACACACAATACAGCCATAAGTTAACCACTTGCCGACCTCCTGCCGCAGCGTGACGGCGGCAAGATGGCTCGTTATCGTGAAATGGCATCCGCGATAACTAGCATTGTGAATGCGCGTGCGCTCACTGTGTCCGGGGGGGGGGGCAGGGAGCGGGTATGGCAGACTCGATCGCCGCTGGCTACCCGTGATGGCCCCCCTGCAGTGAAAGAACGGAGGTCCGTGTATGTAAACAGGGATCTCAATTCTGACAGAGGGGGAAGGGCTGTGATCACAGGCTTCCTGTATATGGGAGCCGTGATCATTCCCCTCCCCCAGCCAGCCCAGCCCCCATACAGTTAGAACACAGTGAGGGAACACAGTTAACCCTTAGAGCGCCCCCTCCAGTAATACACAGTAATCAGTGCTTTTTTATAGCACTGATCGCTGTATAAATGCCAATGGTCCAAAAAAGTGTCAAAATGGTCCGACATGTCTGCCGAAATATCACAGTACCGCTAAAAAAAAAAATCGAAGCTCGCCGCCATTACTAGTAAAAAAAAATAAAATAAATAAAACCCCAGAAATGAATTCTCAGCATCCGTAAATGCGACAACTTTTGCGCAAACCAATCATTAAATGCAGATTGTGATTTTTGTAACCAAAAATATGAGGAAGAATATAAATCGGCCAAAACCAATGAAAAAAATGTTTTTTTTATATTTTTTTTTTTGGATTTGTATTTTAGGAAAAAGTAAGAAAAACTGTTTTTTTGCAAAATTGTTGCTATTTTTCTATTTATAGCGGCGATCAGAAATGCCGCAAAGGGGCTCAAAAACCACCAAAAGAAATCTCTATTTGTGGGGAAAAAAGAACGCAAATTACGTTTGGGTACAACGTCGCACAACCGCGCAATTGTCAGTTAAAGCAACGCAGTGCCGAATCGCAAAAAGTGCTCTGGTCCTAAAGTGTGAAATCCTTCCGGGGCTGAAGTGGTTAAGAAAGCCAGCACCCAACAACCATATGACACACTATGACAGAGTCATACAGCACTTGCTGTGCTGTGATCATCATAGTGATGATGACGATTGTAACTCGGGAATCGTATCTCGGGACCGTACCTTAATTACACAGCAGCCTGTGTCACTGTGACTGCAAGGGGCTGCTTGCTGTGCACCTCCACCCACCGCCAGAATTAGTTACTGCCTCGAATCAGTCTTTTAAACCTCAGAGCCAGCACTAGTGAGAGGAGCGGTCCGGATCTACATATGAATCAATCCGCCAGAGAAGGGAAGGTATTAGACAGTGAAGGGCAGCGGCCAGGACTGTCAGAGCTATATGCAGAGCAGGATTATCTGCCGAAGCCCGAAAATGGAAAAAAAGTCCCTCCTGTGCTGTCATCTCCTGGGCTCCTCTGTTGATTTGATGGGGTCCACGAAAATGTCATTTTGCACCCTGGTAAACAAGTGGGATTGCGGATGTGATTAAGTCCTGTCTTCTTTTTTTTTTTTTGCTAAAACTGAATTTTAAAGCTGACCGAGCCCCCTGTAGAGCTGATGGCGCAGGGGCCCAGTACAACAGGGCTGGTTGTACTGGCCTATCAGCGGCCCTGCCCAGGGTAAGGGGGGAGCGAGTGCCTCCATCCCTGTTTCAATTGAAAAAGGAGAAGGTTTGGGACTTTGAGTGATGCCAACAGAGAAGACCAGATGCATGATCCAAATAAATATAATTTTCATTTATTCAATGTGTAAAACACATCTTGGCTAGTGCCATAACAATAAGTCAGAAGGTTACAGTCATATATAGAACACTATGCATAGGAGAGAAAAATGAGTCGATGTTGCTCCACATGGAGTCATAACTGTAACACATTACATTGCATAAAATTCATCATGTGTTTAAAAACATATACGTGTGCATCTTTGGAAGCTCTACATGTTTTGGGAATTTTAATACCTCGTCAGGAGCGGATGCATACAGGGTACAGTATCTATAAAAGAAAGAATATATGTTGTATGTAAGACCTAAAGGATCTAATATTAGTCCCCAATACCGGGAAATGTGTTAAGCATAGAGATCCATAAAAAGTTGGGGAGAAAAGGAGGGGGAGGAAACCAAAAATCGGTCTTAACCCCCTACTTACTTGTAAACTCAAACTCTCCATAAAGAAACTGCTGGGGCAGATGGGAACCAACTCCACACAGTCTATCACGGGAGCTGAGGGGCTTGGAGCCCCCAGGGTGAGGCAGGCCTGTAGCTCCCCAGAGGGATAAGCCGCTCGTGCTGGCATAGCTGGAGATGGATGTGCATAACTCCAGGTGATCTATAGGGTAATAATAAATAAATATGACTGTGTTGTCATTATTGATAAATACCAAGAAAGTAGATCTAATAGGTGCAATTGGGTAATGGAGTGAAGGAACAAAAAAGAACCACAAAGAGCCAGTAAGAAGCACCATGAGTGGAATAAGGGTGCATGGCTGAATAGGAGTGTAAACTTGTGAAGACCAGAAAGAATGGAAAGGGACTGAAAAGAATAGGCATGAAAAAAGAACAGTGATAGATCGTGAGGAGTAAAATCACAATTTTACGCCCTTAGAAAGCCTGAAGATAGTGATTGGTTTTTGGGGTTCTGTACGTGGCTAGGCTCCCAAAAAGTCTCACACGTGTGGTATCCCCATACTCAGTAGAAGCAGCCAGAATGTATTTTGGGGTGTAATTCCACATATACCCATGGCATGGGTGAGCAATATATAATTTCAGTGACAACTTTGTGTCATTTTTTTTTTGTCATTTCTTAATCACTTGTGACAAGAAAAAAAATATTCCATGGACTCAACATGTCTCTCAGTAAATAGCTTGGGATGTCTACTTTCTAAAATGGGGTCATTTGGGGGAGTTTTGAACTGCCCTGGCATTTTATGCCCAACATCACCCACTCTTCTAACTACTTGAACCACCAAGTCTTTTCTGACACTTTTTGTTTACATGAAAAAATACTTTTTTTTGCTAGAAAATTACTTTGAACCCCTAAACATTATATATTGACCGACGAAGATGACTCATACCCCTATGGTGTGCACACTCTGAAAAA
>BLSH010069124.1:13701-30470 GCA_018402905.1 Glandirana rugosa | reverse complement strand
GAACCCCCAAACATTATATATATATATATATATATATATATATATATATATATTTTTTTTTTTTTTTTTTTATTTATTTTTTTTTTTTTTTAAAGCAGAGGTCCTACAGATTAAAATGGTGGGTGTTGCAATTTTTTTTTCTCAAAGTATTTGCCCAGCGATTTTTCAAATGCAATTTTTGGGGGAAAAAAAACTTTTTTGAATTTTAATGCACAAAAACACACTATATTGCCCAAATGTTTGGTGAAATATAAAATATGATCTCATGCCGAGTACATAGACACCAGACATGATATGCTTTAAAAATTATGCACACCCGGGCAGCGGCGACAAACTATATAGATTTTTAAAAGACTTTAAAAGCCTTTACAGGTTACCACTTTAGATGTACAGAGGAGGTCTACTGCTAGAATTACTGTCCTCAATCTGACTTTCACAGTGATACCTCACATGCATGGTGCAATTGCTGTTTACATACGACACGAGACCGACACATTCACCTTTGCGCGCGTGCACAGGGGGACAAATGTGCATTTTATTTTATTTTTACACTGTCCTTTTCATTTTTTTATCGTTATCACAGGGAAATTAAATATCCCCTATGATAAAAATAGGTAGTGTGGGATTTGTTTCTTTTTTTTTAATTTGGGCTCTATTAGACTCTAGATCTCTCCTCAGCCCTTAAAGCATCTGACCACACCAAGATCGGTGTGATAAGATGCTTTCTCAATTTCCCAATGGCACAATTTATATCCGGCGAAACCAAAGTCATGAAATGCTCATAGCTTCCAGTTTCTTAGGCCATAGAGGTGATTGGAGCCATTCTAGTCTTCAATCAGCTCTATGGTCAGTTAGCGGAACTACCGGCTGCATTCTTGCGTTCCCCGGTGGGACAGGAGAGCCTAAGAAAAACACTCAAAGTCCAGCAAAATACTGTTACATCGCTGGTCCTTGTTGGGCATATGTTGTAATGTTCATTTTTTTCATGCAGCCTGTGGGTTAAATGAAAAAAAAAAAAATCAACCAATCGGTGGGTACACCCACCATTAGAAAACCGCCCTGCATCCACCCACTTCTAATGATGGGCATAGGATCATTCTAAAAATATATGCCCCTATGTCCACCCCCTGCCCCTATGCTCCAGCATATATGCTTTTCTTTAACTGTGGTGTTCAAATCACCTCCTACAGCGCTGGAGTCGCTGATTTACGTAGATAAATAAATTAGTGCTGCAGCTGAATGGCGTACCTGAAAAGCAAAAAACTATTAATAAAACACAGTAAACAGTAACATATAAAAAAATTACATTCCTGCAAAGAAAACATAAAACACAGTAACAATAAAACATTACAGGTAAGCAGTAACGTATAAAAAAAAACTACATACCTGCAAAGAAAACATGATGAAAAAAAGTAACAAAACATTACAAGTATGCATAAAATACAGTAACAATAGAGAGAGAACAATAGAGAGAGAATAGAGAGAAAACAAGAGAGAGAAGAACAAGAAACTGACAACTGTTTTTAGCTTTTTTATTTTATTTATTTTTTGGTTTTTATAACTTTTTTTTGTTGTTTTACATTTTTTTTTTTTTAATTCAAAGTTTTTATTGTCACATAGCAAGTAACAGACAATTCGGTATCATCACATTAGTACATAACATTCGAAGTTCCACAAATTGTGCATAAAAAACGGTACATCTTATAAGCATTGTGGGCTACAGAACACTTTGCTGAGGGGTCCGGGTGTCTAGTGTTTCAGTACACCATAGAGAGAGTTAATAACTAGTGGGTTTTCGGGCCCTAATGCGTGGTTAGGAGGGCGTGTTATGCAGCCTGGATATGCCAGGAGCTTGAAGAAGTTAAGGGAGGTGGAAGTAGGCTTGTGAGTAGAATAGTGGATCTGAATTTTAGAAGCTGATGTTGTGACAAAGATAGCAGAGAAAGGGAGAAAGAGTGGAGCAGAGAGGGGTTGGGGGGGAGGAGATCCCGGGGAGAAGTTGGTCCCTGGTCCACTGGGTCAGGGGACCTTCGAGTGGTATTTTGGGTTGAGGGTATATTTGTTGGTGGTTCAGGGTTGCAATAGCGTGGTGTCGAGGCCTGGGGGAGCAAAGTGGGATAACCAGGGCCTCCATACCTGCTCATGTTTAGGGATTCTATCTAGAATAACTGCTTCGATTCTGGCGTGGATAATGGCTCTGGTGATTCTGTTAAAATGTTTTATTTACTTATTTTTTTAATTTTATTTTATTTTTTTAACAATAACAGTAAAGGTTCCAGGATCGGGTCTCTCAAAATGCGGTGGCATCTTGGGAGACCCTATGAAAGTGTGCCCTATACCTCTGTAGTGCTGTACCCTACGCTAATACTCAACTAGTGTGTGGTAGCGCTGGAAACAGTCACCGATGCAAAGACCAGGCTGGTCAGGACAGGACAGGAGGGACGATAAAAACGGGTATCACACCTGTATCCACGTCATCTGCAGACACATCTTTTTTGGAGGGCTCAGTTGGTAGGAGTACCAGGGATGGCATGCGGAAAATACCACCCATGCAGCCGGCTCACTGCATTTGGATTGGGAAGATGGAGTGCAGCATCATCTGGAAACAGAAGGGCTGTGACGATCTCTTCCTGGAATTTAAGGAAGGATCCAGTCCGTCCTGATGCTTTGTATAGTACATAAGCGTTCAGCAAAGCCAATTGCAATAAGTATACCAACACTTTTTTGTACCAGCTTCTAGCCTTACGGGCAATTAAGTACAGCGCCAATAACTGATCGTTGAAGTTCACCCCTCCCATATTAAGGTTTTATTCGTGGACACAGAGGGGCTTCTTCAAAACACCAGTCGCCGTTTGAATTTGGACTGCCGTGTCTATGTGAAGGGAGGTCAGAACGAAAACATTCTTTGTATCCCTCCACTTCACTGTGGGTAAATTACTACTTCTCAAGCAGGCTCTCTCCCCCCATTTAAGTCGGGATTCTACCAGCAGTTGGGGGAAGCCGCGGCAATTAGATTGCAGGGTGCCACATGCGCCAATTCCATGATTGAAAAGATGACTAAAAAGTAGCACTCTTGAGTATTAATTGTCCATGTACAAATAGTACCCCTTTTCGAATAAGGATGACACCAAGTCTCAAACAATCTTGCCAGTGCTCTCTATATAGTCCGAGCAGTTGGGGGGCTCCACGTGACTATCTTTTCCCTAGTAAACCATAAAACTACATGTATAGCCTATTGCCCTGTCACAGAGCTCATACATCTTGACCCCTTATCTGGCACGCTTGCTGGGGAGGTACTGTTTGAAAGCAAGAAAATTTAATCAGGGACTCTTCTCCGCAGACAACTTTATCGGGAATAAACAAGGCTGCGAATTGTTGGTTGAAGTGGTTTACGAGGGGCCGAATCTTGTGGAGCCGATGGTATCCAGGGTCACCCCATGGATGACAGAGTTCATTGTCATTGAAGTGCATAAACCGCAGGATCTGCTCGTATCGTGTCCTGGCCATGGAAGCAGAGAACACGGGCATAATGTGAATTGGGTCAGTGGATCAATATGAACGCAACTCAGATTTTTTAGTTATGCCCATGAGGAGGGAAAGGCCCAGAAAGGTCTTAAATTCTGGAACCGTAATAGGTTTCCAGTCTCTGGCAAGTGACAAATGGGGATTAGCGACAATGTATTAACCAGCATACAAATTGCTTTTGTCCACAATAGACCTATAGAGATCTTCCGTGAAAAACAGCAAATAAAAATCAAGTGACGTAAAATCAACTGTTTTCACCTGAATTCCGGGTTGGCCAGTGAATGGGGGAAGTACGGGTGCTGCATCAGTGGTGGGCTGCCAATTAGGGCTTGCAAGCACGCCAGGAAGGGCACTATGGGCTCTGCGGGCCTGTCTTTGTCTTCTTGGTGGCTGCGGGACATTACTTGTGCTAGCCACTGCACCAGCTTGAACTGCACTTATGGGACTCGCCATGTCACCAAGTGTTTCTGCAGTGCTGGTTGTACGACCAGGATTTACTAGGCTGCTGGTGCTTGCCACCTCACCAGAAGGATGAGCTGCGCTAGTACTGGCTCTCTGCTCCATACGAGAGCCCCAACAACAGCAGAATGGGTCGGGTACGCCTGACCTTAGCAGGGACCATAACTCCTTTGTCAGAGCTATCTGACAGGGTGCCGCTGCTGTCTACGGGTTTGTATGCTGAGCCTGGATCTGACAGTGAGGCTTCCCCATCGCTCTCATCTGCCATGCTGAGCAACGTGTAGGCCTCTTCACTAGTGTACCTAGGATTTGCCATTTTGGGCTCTAAATTTATAGGTACACTAGTTTGACTCACAGGCAAAAAAGCGCACCTGGTTGTCAGAGCCTGCTTCATTCGCTACCAAAATCACTGTTAGCGTTCTCAGGGATTAGGCCTGACTCTGCGAACACTGCAGTTACGTGTGTTGTGTTTTGGAAGTGCCAGTGATCTATTTGAACCTGCACTTGGATGGGCTGGACTGGGCTGGGCGGAGGGGCTAAACGCAGATGCTAGCAGGTATCTGGGCTGATCCCACCAACACCGTGCTTTCTAGAACACTGATCTACTGGGGATGCTAATATATATCTGATCAGTTCACGGATATTGATGTGTTCAGATAATATACTACTAACTGACTTATCTAGTGTGTGGGTGTGTGTGTCAGAGTTCCCGACGCCAATCTGACCCTGCAGGGGAATGACACTGACCCTAACTTAGACTAAAACCTAACTGAGGTCGCCGCCGGGCGAGCAGGGGGTTAAAATCTATATATATGTATCTCACAAAAGTAAGTACACCCCTCATATTTTTGTAAATATTTTATTATATCTTTACATGGGACAGCACTGAAGAAATTACACTTTGCTACAATGTAAAGTAGTGAGTGTACAGTTTGTACAATAGTGTAAATTTGCTGTCCCCTCAAAAAAACTCAACACACAGCAATTAATATCTAAACCGCTAGCAACAAAAGTGAGTACACCCCTAAGTGAAAATGTTCAAATTGGGTCAAAAATGTCAATACTTTGTGTGGCCACCATTATTTTCCAGCACTGCCTTAACCCTCTTGGGCATGAAGTTCACCAGAGCATCACAAGTTGCCACTGGAGTCCTCTTCCACTCCTCCATGATGACATCACAGAGCTGGTGGATGTTAGAGACCTTGTGCTCCTCTACCCTCCATTTGAGGATGCCCCACAGATGCTCAATGGGGTTTAGGTCTGGAGACTTGCTTGGCCAGTCCATCACCTTTACCCTCAGCTTCTTTAGCAAGGCAGTGGTCGTCTTGGAGGTGTGTTTGGAGTCATTATCATGTTGGAATACTGCCCTGCAGCCCAGTCTCTGAAGGGAGGGGATTATGCTCTGCTTCAGTATGTCAGGGTACATGTTGGCATTCATGGTTCCCTCAATGAACTGTAGCTCCCCAGTGCCGGCAGCACTCGTGCAGCCCAAGACCATGACACTCCCACCACCATGCTTGACTGTAGGCAAGACACATTTGTCTTTGTACTCCTCGCCTTGTTGCTGCCACACACGCTTGACACCATCTGAACCAAATAGGTTTATCTTGGTCTCATCAGACCACAGGACATGGTTCCAGTAATTCATGTCCTTAGTCTGCTTGTCTTTAGCAAACTGTTTGCGGGCTTTCTTGTGCATCATCTTTAGAAGAGGCTTCCTTCTGGGACGACAGCCATGCAAATCAATTTAATGTAGTGTGCGGCATATGGTCTGAGCACTGACAGGCTCCAACCCCTTCAACCTCTGCAGCAATGCTGGTAGCACTCTTACGTCTATTTCCCAAAGACAACCTCAGGATATGAAGCTGAGCACATGTACTCAACTTCTTTGGTCGACCATGGCGAGGCCTGTTCTGAGTGGAACCTGTCCTGTTAAACCGCTGTATGGTCTTGGCCACCATGCTGCAGTTCAGTTCAGGGTCTTAGCAATCTTCTTATAGCCTAGGCCATCTTTATGTAGAGCAACAATTCTTTTTTTCAGATTCTCAGAGAGCTCTTTGCCATGAGGAGCCATGATGAACTTCAAGTGACCAGAATGAGAGAGTGAAAGGGATAACACCCGATTTAACACACCTGCTCCTCATTCACACCTGTACCTTGTAACACTAATAAGTCACATGACACCGGGGAGGGAAAATGGGAGGGAAAATTGCTAATTGGGCCCAATTTGGACATTTTCACTTAGGGGCGTACTCACTTATGTTGCCAGCGGTTTAGACATTAATGACTGTGTGTTGAGTTATTTTGAGGGGACAGCAAATTTACAGTTATACAAGCTGTACACTCACTACTTTACATTGTAGCAAAGTGTCAGTGCTTCAGTATTATCACATGAAAAAATATAATAACATATTTACAAAAATGTGAGAGGTGTACTCACCTTTGTGAGATACTGTATATAATCTACGGCGGGTAGCCTGATGAAAAAAAATCTACCTAACCAACTAGCATCCCCCATGACACTAATATGGTGATCACAGGTGACAGGGGGCAATGAAGAAAAACCTTTATTAGGGGGGTAAGGGGGGGCAACTATACTTACCTGGGCCTACTACTACCTACCACTAACTACCCTAACACTGATTAGCGTCACAAGTGACACAAGTACAGTGATCTGTGAAAGATCTGATCACTGCACTCAGTGACACAGTCAAAGGAGTGAAGGGGTTAACTGGGGGGCGATCAGGGGCATGGATAGTGTGCCTATGTGTACTGGTTTTAGTGCCAATAGCTGCCAATCACTTTCACATACAGAGTTGCTCCCGCTTTTACCGGAGTCTTGATCTCACATGCAAATAATTAAACTGTAAGTGATGTCACATCAGTGGTGGCTGATGAAATTTTAGGATGGGGGGGCGCCAGACCCCGCCCTTCCTTTTTGACCCCTCCCACTTCCCATAAGCCCCACCCCTTATAGTTTCCTCCCCTTGTGTCAGGAGTATACAGCCCAGCATCACCAGATAGCAGTATACAGAGTCACCATATAGCAGTATACAAAGCCCCAGATAGAGTATACAGAGCACCAGATAGGGCATACAGAGCACCAGATAGGGCATACAGGGTCCCAGATAGGGCATACAGAGCACTAGATAGGGCATGCAGGGCATCAGATAGGGCATACAGGGCATCAGATAGGGAATACAGAGCATCACATAGGGCATACAGAGCATCAGATAGGGAATACAGGGTATCAGATAGGGCATACAGGGCATCAGATAGGGAATACAGAGCATCAGATAGGGCATACAGGGAATGAGATAGGGCATACAGGGAATCAGATAGGGCATACAGGGCATCAGATAGGGCATACAGAGCATCAGATAGGGCATACAGGGCATCAGATAAGGCATACAGAGCATCAGATATGGCATACAGGACATCATATAGGGCATACAGGGCATCAGATAGGGCATACAGAGTGGCGCCCCCCCACCCCCTGAAGTCGGGACAAGTCCCGCACTTACCTCATCTAATAGCAGGCAGGCCAGGTGTATACAGAGATCGGCTTGCGGTCAGCATGCTGAGCAACTCGGGACTGAAACCCGGCAGAGTACTGCACCTGTGTGAGTAATCACACAGGCAGCACGTCTGCCACAGTACCGCCCACAGCAGCCAATGACAGAAAGTCATTGGCTCTGATGGCTCAGGGGGCAGCCAATCAGACTATGTGTGTGCGCTTGTTCAGCGCACACACATAGACTTTAATGGCTGACCAATCGGCTCACTACTTGCTGTCAGCTGAGGAGCCGAGGAAAAAAAAATAAGTCAATGTATCGGCACCTCCTGCAGGGGGGCGGGCTGACTTTTTTTTTCACTTGTCAGCGGCGGGGAGGCGGCGCCCAAGCACTCCTTATGCACCAGCCTCCGCTGTGTCACATCCGTTTCAGATGCACAATTTTGCGCACAGTACAGCCAGAAGACACATCTAACCAAGCTGATCTATGCATAGCGGAGCTATCACATGAGGGTTTACCAAAAATAAGATAAGAAAAAGTTTTAAACACAAATGCAAGCCCAGGGTGTGCAAGCAGTGGCGGCTGGTGCTCAAAATTTTGGGGGGCGCAAACAACTGTGCCCATCAAAATGCAGCCTTACTGTGCCTATCAATTGCAGCCTCACTGTGTCCATCAAATGCAGCCTCACTGTCCCCATCAAATGCTGCCTTACTGTGCCCATCAATATCAACCTCACTGTGTCCAACTGTCCATCAAATGCAGCCTCACTGTGCCCATCAATTGCAGCCTCCCTGTCCCCATCACAGCAGGCCAATCACATCCACATGTGAAAATAAAACCCTTTAACATAAGGTGTCCTCATCAGAGTCTCCTTTTACATCAGGTGTCCCAATCAGAGTCCCCCTTTACAACAGGGATCCCCATCAGCATCCCACTTTACATCAGGTGTCCCCATCAAAGTCCCCCTTTACATCAGGTGTCACCATCAGAGTCACCCTTTACATCAGGTGTCCCCATCAGAGTCCCCCTTTACAACAGGTGTCCCCATCAACATCCCACTTTACATCATGTGTCCCCATCAAAGTCCCCCTTTACATCAGATGTCACCATCAGAGTTACCCTTTACATCAGGTGTCCCCATCAGAGTCCCCCTTTACATCAGGTGTCCCCATCAGAGTCCTGTTTTACATCAGGTGTCCCCATCAGAGTCCTCCTTTAAATCAGGTGCCCCCTTTACATCAGGTGTCCCCATCAGAGTCCACCTTTACATCGGGTGTCCCCATCAGAATCTCCCTTTACATCAGGTGTCCCCATCAGAGTCCCTCTTTACATCAGGTGTCCCCATCAGAGTTCCCCTTGACATCAGGTGTCCCCATCAGAGTCCCCTTTACATCAGGTGTCCCCATCAGAGTCCCCCTTTACATCAAGTGTCCCAATCAGAGTCCCCCTTTACATCAGGTGTCCCCATCAGAGTCCCCCTTTACATCAGGTGTCCCCATCAGAGTCCCCCTTTACATCAGGTGTCCCCGTCAGAGTTCCCCTTTACATCAGGTGTCCCCATTAGAGTCCCCCTTTACATCAGGTGTCCCAATCAGTATCCCCCTTTACATCAGGTGTCCCCATCAGAGTCCCCATTTACATCAGGTGCCCCCCTTTACACTGGGTGGCCGCATCAGAGTCCCCTTTACATCGGGTGTCCCCATCAGAATCCCCCTTTACATCAGGTGTCCCATCAGAGTTCCCCTTTACATCAGGTGTCCCTATCAGAGTCCCCCTTTACATCAGGTGTCCTAATCAGAGTCCTCCTTTACATCAGGTGTCCCAATCAGAGTCCCTCTTCACATCAGGCATCCCCATCAGCATCCCCCTTCACATCAGGTGTAACCCCTCCCCCCCATATTCACAGCTCTTACAGCAAGTCGCCTGTAATCCACCCTCGGACCAGCCGATATGAGTCACTCAAGAAACCAGAAGTGATGCCGTGGGACCCGCCAATCACTGACCACAGCAGGAAACAATGCTACAGTGGGAGTGTTCTGGGCGCAGAACTCTGTGCCCCGAGGACATTCTAAAGGAAGCCAATAGAGCTTCAAGTGATTGCAAATACTTCATGCTTCCCATTGCACCTGTGTGTCCGTCGTCCCGCACATACTTAAACAGCCATTATTTTTTTTAAATAATTTTATTATTTATTTTATTTATGATGAGTAGCTTTGGGGGGGGGGGGCGCTGCACCTGCTCCCCCTACTGACAGGCTGCCAGTGTGTAAATAAACCCCAGTCACACCACACATGTGAAATATCGCCACAAATGTCATAGTAAGAACAATAATTCTAGCACAAGCGCTCCTAGTTAACTCTAAATTGATGAGCTGTAAAGACTTTTTGACCACTTGCCGGCCAGCCGCCATCATTATACGGCGGCAGGTCGGCTCTCCTGCGCAAATTTCCGTAGCTGTATGGCGGTCCTTGCACAGGAGATAGCGGGCATGCGCGCGCTTGCTGCATGCCTGCGGGTCAGGCAGACTCGGTGTCTGCTGGCGACCCGCGATCGCCTTCTACAGAGACAGAATGGGGATCTGCCAATGTAAACAAGGCAGATCCCCGTTCTGTCCGGGGAAATGACACTGATCTACTGTTCCCAGTGATCGAGAACAGTTAGATCTGTCATGTCCATGCCAGCCCAGCCCCCAAACAGTTAAAACACGCTGAGAGAACACCCTTAACCCCTTGATCGCCCCCTAGTGTTTAACCCCTTCCCTGCCAGTGACATTTATACAGTAATCAGTGGCTATTTTTAGTGCTGATCACTGTATAAATGTCATTGGTCCCAAAAAAGTGTCCGATCTGTCAACCGCAATGTTGCAGTCCCGATAAAAATCGCAGATCGCCGCCATTACTAGTAAAAAAAAAAAAAAATGCTATAACTCTATTCCTATAGTTTTACAACTTTTGCGCAACCCAATTAATATACGCCTATTGTGTTTTTTTTACCAAAAATATGTAGAAGAATACATATCGGCCTAAACTGATAAATAAATTAGTTTTTTTATATTTATTTTTTGGATATGTATTATAGCAAATTTTTCGCTCTGTTTATAGTGCAAAAAAAAAAAACACAGAGGTGATCAAATACCACCAAAAGAAAGCTCTATTTGTGGGAAAAAAGGACATCAATTGTGTTTGGGTACAACGTCGCACAACTGCGCAATTGTCAGTTAAAACTACTCAGTGCCGTATCGCAAAAAGTGCTCTGGTCGTTATGAGGGCAAATCCTTCGGGGCTGAAGTGGTAAACACGTCATCTATGGTGATTTTTGGGCACCATAGTTTTTGGCGATATTACTAGAGTTGAGCGAACCTGAACTGTAAAGTTTGGGTTCGCACCGAACTTTGGGGTGTCCGTGACCCGGACCCGAACCCGGGCATTTGAAAAAAGTTTGGGTTCGGGTTCTGGGTTTGGGTATTTGATCAGGCATGTTGAATAGCTGCAGAGCAGCCAATCAACAAGCGTTTCACTGGTTTGCCCTTAGAAGCCATCACAGCCATGGCTACAAATGGCATGGCTGTGATTGGCCAGTGCATCATGTGACCCAGCCTCTTTATAAGCTGGAGTGACTTAGTGCTGCATGTCACATGCTCTCTGGGAAGTGTAGGGAGAGGATGCTGCCGGCGCTGTGAGGGACAGATTGCAGATATAATAACACCTCATCCTGCATTACAGAACGATCTGATTGGGGACTAGGTAGAGATTACTACTACTACTGCTTTTAGGGACAGATTGCAGATCTAATAACATCTCATCCTGCATTACAGAACGATCTGACTGGACTAGGTAGAGTCTACTGCTTAGAGGGACAGATTATTGTTCTAAAATCATCTTCTAGTTCTATAGGGTCAGGTTCCTGTTGTTGCTGTAAGGGACAGATTATTGTTCTAAAATCATCGCCTACTCCTATAGGGAGAGGTTCCTGCTGTTGCTGTAAGGGACAGATTATTGTTCTAAAATCATCGCCTACTCCTATAGGGTCAGGTTGCTGCTGTTGCTGTAAGGGACAGATTATTGTTCTAAAATTATTTTACTTCCTTTTGCAGCCTCTAGCACTTTCCAGGACTTTTTTACAGTCATTTTTGTGCCGAAAAGTTCGGGTCCCCATTGACTTCAATGGGGTTTGGGGGAATAGTTTGGGTCAAGTTCGGTACCGAACCCAGACTTTTTCCCGAAGTTCGGCCGAACCCACTGAACCTGAACATCCAGGTGTTCGCTCAACTCTAGATATCATGGGTTTTTTTTTACTCTCTCTGGGAAGAGAGCCAGAGCAATGTGTGTATAAGGCAGCAGTGCGATTCAGGGGGGGCAGAGAGCTGGAGCATTGTGTGTGTATATAAGGCATGTAAAATTAATGTTAGTGGTCCGCAGGATTTAAAATTGTGAGTTTAGTGGTCAGTGAGGTCCAAAAGGTTGGCAACCACTGCTTTAAATAACATATCAACCGCAGAGAACTTCCAAGATTTCGTTATAGTGAAGGAGTGGGCTCTGCATCCAAGCCTTTTTAGTCTTTTTAGTGAAACTGACTCTTTGGAAATTGTGTGGAAATTGGACCAGCAGTCTTTTGTAGACTGTGATATATCTTTGTCTTTTATTGCCATTCCTTCCTTTTTTAGCATTTCAAGATGTTTAGGATCCTATAAACTGAATTATCATCACACTCCTAATGGCAAATGGTCGTGGAGTAGCTCTGAAATCACACTAATCACTATAATCTGATTACTGCATAAGAAAAGCTATACAGAATAAAGCATGTGTCTCTTTATGCGAATTATATGAACAGACATGTTGATGTCTATCAGAATATTTAAAGAAAATTACATTTACACATTACTTACTTCCATTTCACTTGTCAATCTTTTCATTGCCATCTTCCTGTTTTTTAGCCTTTAATGCAATTATTTTACATTTTATTATTTTTCCTCCATCTAAGAATTAAAGTGGCTACACAATGTCTTTTCTGTACAAAAGTTCTACAGGTATATAATGGTGCAGTGGATCAGTGTAATTTAGATATAATGAAAGTATATTTAGCAAAAAGATGGAGACGATATCACTATTCCACTCTCTCACTACCTTTCTTTGTAATAATTCATATCTCTGACGCTGATTCATTTGAAGTACACTATTTTTGGCAATTTAAGAATTGGACTTCCACAACATAAAACAATTTTCAATCCTCACTTGAAGTATTTATAACCAGTTTTATGAGCATATAACCATTGTACTTGTATGGTGAGCTGCACATTTTTGTTATCAGTCTGCTCATTGTCAGTACATGATTTAAAGTAAAAAGACATCATTAAAGTGAATGTAAAGCTAAATTTTTTTTTTCATTAAAATAATAAGAATGTCATACTTACCTGCTCTGTGCAATGGTTTTGCACAGAGCAGCTCCTAACCTCCTCTTCTGGGGTCCTTGCCAGGGCTCCAATCTCCTCCTCTTTTCTGTTTGCCCCATAGCAAGCCACTTGCAATGGGCGTACACCCGCAGGCTCGCTCCTGAGCCATTGACACAGACAGCACAGCACGGCCCGCCCCCGATCCCTCTTTACACCATTTGGTTGAAACCATTGAAAGATAATGGCTCCTGCTGTTGCCTGAATCCCTGTGAGAAGAGGGGAAAGAAGATATGTGGAGGGGGGGTGGTTAGTGGGGTATTTTTTATTGAAAAAACACCAGCCTTTTGAACCACTTGAACGAAAATAGGTGAGCAGCACTCCACAGGTGAATTCCTCAGCTTGCAATTTATTGAAATGAAGGCATGTAGGGGGCGTGTCTGGGCGGGCTCACGAGTGGACGCATTGGAGAAGAGCTCCGTCTCCAGCAGACAGAAACCAGCTCCATCCTCGCTCCACAGCTAGGATTTCCCCCCACAACGGTGCCTACACAACCTCCTGAGTCACCCGGCAACCAGAGAGCCGGTCCTCGCTCACACATCCTGCAGTCCCCAGCCGGAGCGGCAACTCCTCAGCTACGGGCCGGAGCGCCCGCCGCCATCTTGCTACACCCGCCGCCAGACGGGAGGCCCTCTCAGCAGCCTCTGCGGTAAGCCACGCACCTCACATCATCCAACCCCCGTACCCCAGCGATCGGTAGGTTGTCAGGGAGTTGAGGCCACCGATATAGGCTCCGCTCACGGACTCCAGACTGCCCTACACAAGGCGGCCGACGCCATCTTGCGGCCCTCCAGGCCTAACATAAGAATACAGAGTCAATAGCAGCGGGTCCCGTACCTACACCCACAGACAAACGGGCCTACAGAATCAGGCAGCCCCACTGCTTGAACTTTGCATGACCGATTAATAGGTTTGGGATAACCATATCAGGGGACACATACAGGTTCCCACTCCCTCAGAAGACTGCCGCCATCTTGTATTATTCCTGATACCCAGCACAGCCACCTACTCCCCACAGGGACGGACTCACTGACCCCATACACCAACTATCCTATTTGAAGTGGGTTTCCCCCTAAGGCACAATACTCTGGACTGCAGCCTGTTAAGGCTTGCATAATGCTCTACTATGAACTTTTTCGCTCACAATGCTATGCTAATTAAGATGTCCGACTGAAGCCCCGCCACACTGGGACTGAACAAGCCGCCTATCACTGGTTGTACCTACAGTCTGCCGCCTAACAGTCGCAATACTTAGCTCAGTCTCGCAACCCCATAGGGGGTAATGACACCAGGCAAAAAGACAGGCATTAAAGCTAAGTCTAAAACAATACGCGAAGCTCTCGCACAAGCTGCCCTTAAAATGGCAGCACAACCATCCCACCAGATGACCTCTACTACCACTCCATTACCCGGAATTCATAATTTTAATCCACAAGACAGCAATCACTCTAACGCTGCCCTTTCAACTGCTGGTGCCACCTCAGGATCCCTCCAACACACAGAACTCCTGAGTCAGTTCGAACTAATGCTACAAAGGGCCCTACAACATACGTCAGACTTAATCACAGATCAACTGACAAAAGAGATTCGGGAAGTCGGCCGTCGTACAACAATTCTAGAGGAGAAAACAGACGACCTACAAATGACCATCGCCAACCATGAGGAAGACATAGAACTACTGAAAACGGAGAATGCCACCCTCCATACCCGTCTAGAAGACTTCGAGAACAGAGCCAGGCGTTCAAACATACGTATCAGGGGCATCCCTGAGTCGGACGACGATCTCCAGTCCACTATTACGGCCCTATTCCAAGAACTGGCCCCCTCCATTCCTATTGATAGGTTGGAAATGGATCGTATCCACAGGTCGTTAGCCCCGCGTAAAGACGAGGGTCCCCCCCGGGACATCATCACTAAATTACACTTTTTCCGCACCAAAGAACAACTCATGGAAGCGGCTCGTAATAAAAGTAATCTCTCATTTCAGGGTCACAAATACCAGCTGTTCCATGATCTCTCGCAACAAACCCTGCTCAGAAGGAGAGCCTTGAAACCCCATCTGCAGGTATTACAACAAAATAGAATCACCTATAGATGGAGCTTTCCCTTTGCGGTCAAATTTTCCTACAAAGGTACATCTTTCACCTGCAAATCTGAAGAGGACCTTCTCTCGGCCCTCCGTGACCTTAGACTTCCAATGCCTGACTCATCTCCGGACGCTTCCAAGAGACGTGCGACCTCTAACTCCCCAAAGAAATCCCAAGACAAATACGGCCCAGCTTCCCAGACGGCTAACAATAAAAGAAGCCGCCTTACTTACGCAGCACCAATTGAACTGATGGAATGAACACATCTCTTCATTACTGTTTACTACTCACCGTGAGTCCCAGATTTGTAGAGCCTGCTGGTTCCTTGCACCACCAAAAACATCCCAAGTATGAGTAGGGTATTCATGTATTACTTAACCATTTCATTTCACAGGGATGGACGTTACTGCTGGACTTGGAACCACTTCTCCTAATATGTAGGTTCTGTTCCCCCATTAGCACATAAAATGGCAACTGGGGCTCTGCAGGCGTTATTATAATGCAATATACTGGGACTCTCCCCTTGCAATCTTGGTAAGCGCATAGAGTGATTGTATAGTCTGGGTGAGGTAAGCTCGCCTTGACGATGATATAGTTACAGATCTGTGGTGACAGCCTTGGTCCGCTGCACGATATCCTGACCATGCACCCCCACTAACAGTTGATTACTTTCCGTAGTAAACTGCGGTGCGGATACTCGGAGGCGGCCTTGGTACGGTCCCCGCAGATCGCACCTTAATGGTACTTCCTCTAATATAAAATGTTTTGTATATGTTATTTAAATGGGCGGCTGTCCAGTTCCTAGTGACAGTCCACTGCTCCCCATTTAATCCTTCACAACCCGGATCTCTATTCCGGGTTGATCAAGGATTAGAGAATCCCTTGGTTGGCAACCTCTGCCCTCCCTGGGATTTTCCGGCTCCTGATTGGAGCACGACTACCGGTTAGCTTTCTTACCAAGCATTCACTGTTGTAACTAATAAGTATTTTCAGTATCCAGCGTTATTCACGCATTTCCTCTTAGTAGCCCTATACTCCCATCCTATCATAAACACTACATCTACTTACCTCACTCCCTCCCCCCCTCCTTTTTTTTTTTTCTCTCTCTTTTTCTCTCTCTCTCCCCCCTCTCTCTTTCTCTCCACTCCCATTCCCTCTCTACGGATCTCTAGAGGAGGGGCTCACGATAATTGATCTTACCACAGCTAACATAGGCCCTCCCAACAACCCCCATGGCCTCTCTGCGCATCTTGACACATAACGTCCAAGGCCTGAACGAGCCAGTTAAGCGCACTAAAGCCTTCCGCACCTATGCATCCGAGGCGGCTCATGTGGTTTGTCTACAGGAAACACACTTTTCAACTCATTCTGCTCCGAAATATTTCGCTCGTCAATACCCGCAAATTTTTAAAGCCTCGGCAGCCAAGAAGCACAGAGGCGTTCTAGTCGCCATTCTGAACTAACCTCAGAGGCGTCTATTATTGACAGGGAGCAAACACCCTCAGATACTCAACCTTATCCACACTCTCCTTGCCCTCACCTAAACACAAACCCCGTATCATCCTATGATACCATTGTAGAACCAGGTCTTCAACTGGTCGTTCTTCATTCATAGACGGAAGCCCCAGGGAATTAAGTCACACGTCACATTTACCACAACACCTCACCTTCCGCTGATCTTGCGGAGACACGAAGAACCGACGGCTCCGAAATTTTTAAACGCCCATAACTGCTCGC
>BLSH010069082.1:58378-70567 GCA_018402905.1 Glandirana rugosa | reverse complement strand
CAGTGAAGGAGTCCTGTTGTCAGAGTACAATAGCACGGAGGGGGGATTCCTCCATCCACCTTATTTGAGTGGATGCAGGGATCTTTTCAGAATGCTGGGAAAAATAATAAAAGCGTGTACTAGGGTTGCACTGATACTGGTATGGGTGCTGATACTAAGCATTTGCACAAGTACTTGTACTCATGCAAATGCTCCGATACCTAAAACCAATATTTTGCATGGTGATTTGAGCTCATAAAAAAATGAATGTTGTCAAATCGCACTGTAAAGAATTGCATGCAATTTGAACAGGAACACGGTGCAATTCCTATCCGGATCACATGTGGTTTCTAACACAGCTCCTGTGTGAACCCAGCTTTGTCATAGTGACTTCAGCCTGGGTTAACAGAGGAGCGGTGCCAGAAACCTCATGTGATTCGGACAGGAATCACACCACATTCCTGTTCAAATCACACAAGATTCTTTGCAGTGTGATATGAGCACATTCGTTTTGTATGGGCTCAAAACTCACCACAAACATTTCAGTAACTGGTCTCAGTGAGTACTTGAGCACAAGTATCGGTACTTGCAATTGCCAGTACAAAACAGGTATTGGCACGACCCCAGCTTTATTAGCTTCTACGTAAAATCCTTGTTGTTTTCTTATGCTTAGGAAGCTGGGGAGCTCAACCTCCATGTACATGAGTTCTTTAGGGCCCATTCACAAGCAGCGCAGACTTGTTTGTCCTCTGCAGGGCTCTCTTTTATGAGGACAGGGATGTATAGGCATTGTGTACATCCCTGTGCCAGTGTCCTATTCACTTCTATTGGGACCCGCACCTGTGTGTCATTTTAGGATACAGAGGCTGTGTCCATGCAGCCTCAGGCTCCAGTAGATATGAATGGGGCACTGGCCTGGGGTTGCACACAGCACCTATGTACCCCCATGCTGATAAAAGCCAGCCCTGCATGGGAGACACATTGCTTGCACCTCTTGTGAATGGGCCCTTACTAAAAATAGAATGTGACAGAACAGTTGCCTCCACAGTAATTAACAGTGATATGAAGCCTGAAAGTGTGTTACCTGTCAGCTGAGACATGGAGAAGAGAACATCACTCAGTTTGGCCATGCAGCTAGAGGAGGAGGTCTGAGGGGAAGGACACAGGAGGAGGGGGGTCACTATACAGAGAAATGGGCTCTGACATAGTCAAGAGCACAGAGAGATAAGAACAGGAGACTGGAGGGGGGGGGGGGCGGAGGTGTTGATCTTCCATGGACAGAAGTGAGAGTGGCTGGAGAGGGAGGAGAGCAGCCGCTGTTGAGGCAAGGAGAGGAGGAGAAAAGTCAGTCAAAAAAGCATAGACAACCGATGCCTTCCCAACCTGATCTGCCCACCTGCTCCACTCTCCTGACATTCAGAGAATAGTACAGAGCACTGTGCAGGCAGGGGGCGGGTGTAGTGCTACATGCAGGGACAAATCCGCTCTCTGTCTTACATTCAGCTGCATATTCTGTGCTGTAAATCATTCCGTGCAGGGCAGCTGCCCCTCCCGCCCACTCCTCGTACTGGCCCTGCATGTTCCTCCCTGTGCCCTGGAAAGCAGTCAAGGGCAAGTGTAATCTGAAAGTGCACTGTAGCTGAGAAAGTGGTTGTGGTTCCTGTTTAGACTGGAGGCGTTTGAGAGATCAACAGAAGCCCCTGTACATACATGCTCCAAGGGCTGTATGTAGGCCTGTGTAAGAGCAGTGTGAACAGCAAGCTTTAACAATACATTTGCAGAGCTTTCAGCAAGCTTTGTTGAAACTTTTAAAAGAACTATTCGGTTTCAGTTTGTAAATGCTAAACACAGATTCTATTGGGAGTGCCAAGCAGGCTTCAACACTACTTGAAACTTGATGAAAGTCTTCTAAGCCTGCCAACAACTTGTTTAAAATGACAATCAGCACTCCCCTTAGGGATCTGTGTGTAGCATTTCCAAATAGGAGCTGAAAGGCTTTTTAAAGGCTCAGAGAAAGCTGCTCAAAACGTGTCAAAAGATTTCCAGAAGCTTGCTGAATGTTTCATAAAAGCTTCCTGTTCACACTGCTCAAGTTGAAGTCAATGTGAAACAGCCCTAAGAAAGTTTTGCAGAAACAGAAAAGATTGACAAAAGGACTGCATGACTGGAGGAAGAAATTAAAGGTCTGGAAAGGGTTACAAATGTTGAATGAGCAAAGATGTGGGTGGTTTGTTATTTACCTCACAGGAGGAATGTGGGTCAGAGAGGTTAGAAAAACCTAGGTGGCGTTCAGAAACCTGATCTTGGGGAGCCACCCCCCATGTTTTCTTGCATTAGGTAGTCTTGTGTAAGTTTTTTGCAATGGCAACCAGGCTGGTAGTTTTTTTTTTGTATTTACAAACATTAGGGGGGGTTCAGTAAAAGGTGAAACATCTAATGATATACAGCCCTCTTGTTCTGGTGGGTGTTATGGTACCCTTGGGGCTTGGATCCCATGGGACTTCAAGTTTGAACAAGAAGTTCTCGAACCGGTGAGATGCAACTGAAGACGGGGTTTATCTATATTGGAGCAATGATCCCCTTGGTTATTAAAATAGTATTATAATTATTTGTATTTTTAAATAGTTATGTAATAATTGTTACAAAAAAATGGCTGCTGTGGTCTGTTGAACCCATTTTCACACAATCTATAGTTTTATTTAAAGTATAATTTAATAACATGTTTAAATCTCCTAAATACTTTGCAGATGCATCAAAACAAAAGACATTCAATGTCTTACATTTCACTTCACTTTTTTTCTAAAGTAGCAACAGCTTGAATATGAAAGCCTATTCCCCCGCTAGCGGGTGCAGAGTGAAGCCAATTTAGAAGTAGCATCCGGCTACATTTTGGTTACAGTTGGGCTTTATTCAATACTTATTGGTTACCTCTCTGTCCCAATTAGTGACTGAACAGTGAAAGAGTGTCAGAATCTGAGTTATCTCTTTACCAACTCTGCTTTCTTCTTTTACCAGTGTGTTCCTTTTATTTTTAACAATCCAGATTCGTTATTGCTTTATGTATATGTATAGCCCAATCAATCTGTGGAAAGCAGTCAAATGAAAACAGTCCTGGACTTAACATACATTAGTTAATTTAGCACTGCCTTAATCTTTTTCCACTTACAACTGCTTTATATCTTCACCTAAAACAAACTTTCTCTTCTTTGTCTTCTCCTAGTCGTATAGGATTTTTTTTTTTTTTTTACTGGGCCCTGTAGGGTTTGCCATTAACTATCACTGTACAGTTTTGTATAAAATCAAACATTTTATATATTTTTGGCAATTTGGTTTGTAGCTGAATAACCATATGCAAAAAATATTGTAACAGAAAACAAAATGTATAATTTTTACAAGTTTATGAAGGTTTTTAACTAGTTGCCGACCAGCCGCTGTATATGCACAGCGGCAGGTTGGCTCTCCTGTGTAAACCGCCGTACTCGTATGGCGGTCTGTGCATGAGTTACTGTGGGCATGTTCATGCCTGCTGTATGCCACAGGAGCATGCCTGCGAGTCCCACGGCGAGTCCCACGGTGTACAGAGGCAGAGCGGGGATCTGCCTATGTAAACAAGGAGGATCCCTGTTCTGACAGGGGACATGACAGAGATCTTCTATTCCCAGCAATCGGGAACAGCGATCTCTATCATGTCCCTGGCAGCCTACCCCCTTACAGTTAGAACACACCCAGGGAACACAGTTAACCCCTTGATCGCCCCCTAGTGTTAACCCCTTACCTGGGAGTGTCATGTATACATTGATCAGTGCGTTTTTATAGCACTGATCAATGTAATAATGCCACTGGTCTCCAAAAAGTGTCATTTGGGGTCAGATTTGTCAACCGCAATGTTGCAGTCCCGCTGAAAATCGCAAAACACCGCCATTACCAGTAAAATATAAAAGTGTATATATCTATTCCGTAGTTTGTAGACGCAATAACATTTGCACAAACAATATACACTTATTGCGATTTTTTACCAAAAATATGTAAAATACATATTCGCCTAAACGGATGAAGAAATTTGTTTTTTATATATTTTTTGTTGATATGTATTATAGCAGAGAGTAAAAAATATAGTTTTTTTTTCAAAATTGTTGGTCTTTTTTTGTTTATAGTGCAAAAAATAAAAACCACAGAGGTGATCAAATACCACCAAAAGAAAGCTCTATTTGTGGGGAAAAAAAAGGACGTCAATTTTGTTTGGGTACAATGCCGCACGACCGCGCAATTGTCAGTTAAATTGACACAGTGCCGTATCACAAAAAATGGCCTGGTCATTAAGGGGGTAAATCCTTCCGGGGCTGAAGTGGTTAAAGCACTTTTTGTTTAGAAATAATTAATCACAATTGATGTAGGAGACTGATGATTTAACAGGTAACGTGTAACTTCAAGGTGTATGATTTTTGATCAGTGTATAAGCTGTTTTTTTTTCTGACTCAAATGAAAACAGCATGGGGCTTAACATATAATAACAATGCACATATCAGTTGACACACAAAAGACACACATATGACCAAAATGATTAAATACACAAAACAATTTTACAAGGGTAATGCTTTGTATTTATTATGAAGTGGCACAATAGATAGAAAACCCATGAAACTGGTAGAGAAAAATTATAGAAATCTTGAAAGAAAAATTTAGAATCTATTGAAGGAGACACACGGAGTGCAAAAGGTTTCACTTCTTTGTCTTGGAACATTACAGTAGCTGAAAATTAATGCACAAAAATGTATTACTTTAATACATATTAATAATATACAGGCATTTTTATAAATGGTTCTGCATAATACTTTTATTTTTACAGCAACTGTACTTTACCTGAGCTCAACTCATATTTTTAATGTGCTACTATTAAAATAAAAATGCTCTTATCACTGGTGCTATGCCCCATAGACTTATCACTTAATGGTCAAGCACCACTTATCTTTAGACTTGAATGATGATAATTTCATTCAACACATGTTCTGCGTGTCCAAGCTGTCAAGGGTAAGCCCCCGAGGTTGTGATATCATGCAGTCTGGGCTCACATTACTTCTGTATTCAGAAACATCACACGCCATTATGTGAGTGTCACTCAGCCCAAGAGGAAGGACCACCACTGCCATCAAGAAAAAAGAGGGAGGACCTTCCTTAAGAAAAAAATATGGCGGGGGGGGGGGGTGGAGTGGCTTGGAGGAGCTGAAGTTGCACATTAATAAATTACCTTGATATATGCTCTTTTGTTTGTTAAGTTGTTGATGCCCAAGAATATGCCCCAGAAGTGTGTTACACTCTAACACCTTTGGTATGGCTTGTATTTTAATGTTTCTCATGGCATTTTGCCATGATTTTCAGTACATGTTTTTCTGACATAGCAGCTAAATATATCTTTTTGATTTCCTGTGTTTAAAAATGACAGTAAACAAATGTGGAACATTGAAACTGATGAATCAGTTTCTCAGGAGCTAGTAACATAACACTGTTCCTTAACCTTACCCTAGTATTAACTGTAGTCATGGCCAGGAACCTACTCTTAAAGTGTACGTCAGGGCAAACACACATACACATAAAACACATACACACTCAGTAAACCTATTTAGAACGTGCAAATCTCCCCCTGATTTTATTCTTTTAGAAATGCTGCGAATACAGAAAAATTCTAACTTCCTGTAGTGATAATGCTGCACAGAAATCCTTCAAAGTGCTATTAGCCCTGGCCAGCTCTTTTATGTGTAATATAGAACATTAATCTCCTATGTTAAAGAAATAGGAAGAGAAGATGTTCTCTAGTCCCATCACACTCCCTGTGCTAGGATGATAAATCTATTTCTCTCGAGAAATAGTACAGTGAGTGGGCATTGTCACCCAGGAAGTGTACTATTGGCAGAATCACTGGGTAAAAGAAAACAAATACAACCATCACACCTTAGGACTGGGTAGCTACCATTTATTAAATTTCTTTCTGGAGTTTAGATGCATTTTAACCTTACCCTATGGACAGTGTAGGAAAGCACGACCAGGAAAATAATAATTTTTTTGGCACCTGGGAACAAAGTGGTTTAATGCCTTTTATCCACATGTAATCTATGATAGTAAAATGGATTGTACAACCATTCGTAGCATCAAGAGGGCATTTAAGCAATACATATCACTTGGTAACTAGCTAGAACAAAAATATGCTTAGTAGGTTTGAGGTTTGGTTTGTTAACACCACTGCTATACCTTTTCTTCTTGGTGACAAAACCTGTTGTTTTGAAATTCACTACCCTGGTATGTTGGAGCTTCAGAAGGTAAAGTTTTCATGACCTTTGTGGGTATTTTTTGGGGGTTTTCTTTTACGTTGGCTTATTTTAAGCTCACAGTGCTCAAATTGCAGCATTTATTTTTTTCTGACAATTTTACTAAAAATATGTGCATATACAATGTGCTCCTAAACTATCTTGCATTATATCATTCACATACAGCAACCTATCCCCCCCCCCCCCCATCTCCATAAAAAAAAAAAAGTTAAGAATAAACTTTCCTGCCACTGGCCAATTTTTCTGCAGCTGTATCATCTACAGGCTAACAATCTTAATTGTTGTATGAAAATATTGCCTTTGACTTGTGTCTCTACATTTTGGCCTTACCTTACTCATTAAGACTGTCAAGCTGCTGGCCAATTTGTACACAGCTGAGCTATATTTTCATGAACTTCTTTATTTTTCTAGGAAAACACCTGCCTGTGGCTAGTGTCTTAAATAAATTTCAGCTTAGCCTCGCTCAATACATTTGTACTGCTGCTGGCCAGATTTACACAGATTTAACATCTTTAGATTAATACTCTAGTAGAGAAATGCAGAGACAGGTGGTTTCATACAAAAGTTAAATGTGTGCGGAGCTGTGCAAACTTGGCCAGCAGTAGGGCAGATGTTATGAGCAAGACTAGAGAGAATGGTAGAGACACTAGGCACTGCAGATGTTTTTAAAAGAAATATGAGCATTACAAACCAAAAAGCATATTGCTCTGCTGTGTAAAAATTGGCCAGCATCAGAAAAATTTTGCATCAACAAAAACTGACAGGTTCAGTGAACCTTTAAACAATTTCTACCCACTGGTCAAAGCAGGCCTATTATTGCATAATAAAGGCATGTGTTGCTGCTGAAACTACCAGAAAATAAAAACAAACTGAAATGAATCAGATTGGGGTATTGCTGCCTTATGAAAGTCGAGCTCATTGTAAAAAGGTAAAAAGGAAAAAAAAAGCAATTTCACAGCCTATTAGGCTCCGTTTACATCTGAGTCCTGGTCCGAATCAGGGACAGAATCACTGTGATTGTGCCTGCGATTCAAAATAGTGGCAAATTGTGGGACATCCTTGTGATCCCCGTCACTTCCAATGGCAGCCCAAGTGCGGCGTGACTTTGCCGCGATTGTCTCCCCTTCGAATTGAGGTAAAATCATGAAAACTGAATCACGGGATGCCTGACAAATGTATTTTTTCATTTATTATTAGCTTATTTTACATACAGCAGCAGCAGGACCCCAATCAGATTCATTTCAGTTTAAAAAATCTTTTTTTTTTCCCAGATAGTTTTAGCAGTGAAATTGTTTTTTAATCAAACAGTAAGGCTCCGTTCACGTTTGAGCAATCTAAATCGTGGGCAGAAACGCTGCGATTCTGCATGCAATTCAAAATAGCAGCAAATCGCGGGACGCCCTTGCAATCCCTGTCACTTCCAATGGCACCTCAATCACGGTGCGATTTTGCCGCGATTGTCGCCTGAAGAATTGCGGTAAAATCACACAAACAGAATTTGCGAGCCGCCTGTCGCCCAAAAAAGTTATGGAACTCCTTTTGGGTGACAGGCGGCAATCATTTTGCAGCGAGACCCTATGTGGATGACCGTCTGGGTTGTATTTTGTGTTTATCCTTCTCGCATGGAGGAAATTTATGGAGATGAAGTTAGAATGATGAAAAACAGATCCTTCATTAAATAATTGGGTATTCAAATCCAGATTTTTTTTCTCTAATAGTGTTCTGTGAATAATGGGGAAAATGAGCATATGACCTTCATTATTTGAGGTCCATCTCATCTGGTGAGTGAGCCTATTCTGAAGGTGGTGGTGGAAAATGCAGTTGGAGTATATTTATGTGTAGCTCAGAACACATGTAGTGCTGCAGATAATGTACCTGGTTACCTAGCTTTGTAACATTTTATGTTATTTGTAGCACATATTTTAACTTTACCACTGGTTGTGGATATGTATATTTAATTACAGCTGCTGTTCACATAATAAGGGTTATAATGAATTAAGTTAAAGCCAATAAATAAAGGGCATAAATAAGTCTTAGTAACCCAATAAGGTACGGTACCTGGACTTAGCCTAGAAGCCCTTTCTTGCCACCAGTGAGACCACCTAAGATTCCAGTAGCAGATAATGTACGTGGTTACCTAGCTTTGTAACATTTTATGTTATTTGTAGCACATATTTGAACTTTACCACTGGTTGTGTATATGTATATTTAATTACAGCTGCTGTTCACATAATAAGGGTTATAATGTATTAAGTTAAAGCCAATAAATAAAGGGCATAAATAAGTCTTAGTAACCCAATAAGGTACAGTACCTGGACTTAGCCTAGAAGCCCTTTCTTGCCACCACCAGTGAGACCACCTAAGAGTCCAGTAGCAGCACCGGCAAGACCACTAACAGCTTCGACAACACCACCAACAACACCAGTAACAGTTCCAAGAATTCCACCAATAATGTCTGGGAATATTTTCAAAATATCTCCCAGGATATCACCCTGCAAAAAAAAAATATTAAAAATAAGATTTTTTTTTCAGGGAATAATATACAAACGGTTAAGGTACAGGTATAACTAAAAGCAATTTTATTTTTTGTTTTTAGTTTTGATAGAGCAGAGAGGGATTATAACACCTATCAGATTTGTATTGCTGTTTGTGATTCACCCTCTCTATTTGTTCTGTTTACCATTATCATAGAAAGTGAAAGTACAATAAAATCTAAAATTTTGTGTTGTCACTAGAACAGGTAATATAGAGGAAATCTTCCAATAAGGACAATGATTCTGGTGACCCTGGTGACAACCAGGGATTCTTTCACTTCAAAGAGATTTCCCGTCCTGTTTTGGCTATGGGACAGGAAGTAAAGGGAAATCACCCCAACAGGACAAAGATTGCAAAAAAAATGACAGGAGTTTTAACCAGAGGTGGCTGGTGAAATTTGAGGATGGGGCTCCAGACCCCGCCCTTCCTTTTTGGCCACTCCAACTTCTCATAAGCCTCACCCCTTATAGATCCCACCCATTGTGTCAGGAGTATACAGCCCAGCATCGGCAGATAGGGTATTCAGCATCGCCAGATAGGGCATACAGCATCAGCAGATAGGGTATACAGCATCAACAGATAGGGGTGTATACAGCATCCACCATATAGGGGTATATACACCATCACCACATAGGGGTATATACAGCATCACCAGATAGGGGTATACAGCATCACCAGATAGAGGTATATACAGCATCACCAGATAGGGGTATATCCAGCATCACCAGATAGGGGTATATACAACATCCACCAGATAGGGGTGTATATACAGCATCCACCACCCCCCCAGAGGGCAGTTGGGTCTTCAAAGTCCGACCTTACCCCATCTAGGAAGTAGACGGGCGGTGGTGTCCGGTGAGCTGGACTGTGCTTGGCTTTAGCCATGCATCCCCCTCCTCTTCCGAGAAAGGCATCCAATAGGAACGCCTGACTTCTCAGCCAATCGGGAAATGGGTAACATACGCGTGCTTCCTGATTGGCGGAGAGGCGATTCAGTGTTAGAAAAGCAAATATTCATTTGCTTTTCTAACACACGTGAGTGGGTTTGAGACCGCAATGCTCTGCACTCCGAGTCCACTCTATTTTAAAGCCTATTAGAGCCTATGGCTCTAATTAGGTGCTTCAAAGAACCCCCCGCCACTGCAATTCATACAGCTGGCATCCTAAAAGGGGCCAGGAGCATGACTAGGGGTTGGCCGTGGCAGCCATGGATAGATTCATGCATCCATTTAGCATAGGGGGTGGCAAGGATAGAGGGGGCGGCACCCGTGCACTCTTAATGGATGAGCCGCCCTTGGTTATAACCCTTCCTACTCCATCCATAATGTTCTGCTTTAATTGGATTACATTTTACAAATCACTACTGACCTTACGAATCACACATTTTTAAATATTTGATAACTAATATACAATTTTGAAAATCAAAAGGAATGATTTAAAAAAAAGGTTTCCATGATCATCAGAACACTCCCTACTTGGACAACTCTCTGTTCAGCTGTTTGGATAGCACCACAGAGCATCCCCAATGCTACAACACTCAGAGATGCAAAGGAGCCAGAACTGAAAAAAAAAATTCCATTTTTTGGTTTTCATAAGTTTGGATTTCAAATACCAAGGAAATCCCAACAACTGTGAGCGATTATAATTTTGGAGGTACTCAATGACCTTCCTGAAGCAGCCAATCAACAATATTTTTAAGTTCTGGATTCCCACTGATCAGCAGTTGGGTATGGAGGGGGAGACACAATACGCTCATTTACAGTTTTAGTAGCTCAATAAACCAGTTCAGTTTTCAAATCAAATGTATTATTAATTTATTTATTAATGAGTCAATGCACCAGCATGTCTTTAGATCAAATAAATGTCAATAAAAATCTGTTTCATTTTCATTACATTTCATAATTCTATAACAGAAAATTACAAACCTCATTATTTCAATCCAAGAGCGCCTATCTGTGGTAGCTTCACACCCTGACAAATCACTGTATGCACTGACAAAAATTTGATCAAAAATTAGGAGAGTGAAATCTAATTCACCCTGCTATGATTTACCCATAGCCCACTTTACAGGAATAGTGAACTGGGAAACTGGATGTGGTGATCAGTACTCAATGAAGTATAGGAATCATAAATTCAGTGATTTTAATGCAGGTAAAAGCTGAAGATATGTTGTGGTGCTATGTTTTTACATAAATACCTGTGGTCAAAAACTTTATTATATTTCCAAACTAGTCTATAAGGCAAATCTAAAGTTTCTTCTGTCCATTGAAGGGTTAGACAGGCCATAGCCGGTGCAAATTTCATTTTTGCAACAGCTACAGATAATTGCAAGTGAATCCGGCAGGCTGAATGTACCCGAGTTTGAACGACCGATCAGCTTGGTATAATTCAGCCTGCCCACAGTTTGAATATTGTCTGGTTTCTGCCGATTTATGGCCGGCCTCTCTTGGCCTCTCTTGTCTTCAATTATAATGTTTTAAGAAGTTTTATGACTCCTAGAACTTTTTAAAGCATTTAGTTTACCTTTACATAACATGTTTCATACATACACATACTAGCGCCAATTGGTTTATATATCTGAAAATAATTTCTTACCAGAACATCTTTTAAAATACCTCCTAAATCTAGTCCAGCTTCATCTGTAGAACATTTCTGTAAAAAAAAAAAAAAAAAAAGTTAAAAACATTCAGGTGACCCAAACTGTTATGCATAACACATGCCATCTTTGTGAGAGTAATTTTATCCATTGAATACATTTTTTCTGCTTTACTTGTTCTCAGAGATAGCCAGGTCACATGATATTGACATCACACATGTGGGCGCGTATACAGGCTGTAGTGGAAATCTCCTCCTACCTGAGCTATCAGCCCTGGAGAAACTGTGCAGTTTATCAGGAAACGGTGGTATACAGATCATCCAAAAGGGTATATAGTGGCAGTATTTTAATGTACAAAGAAGATTTATAAGCTGTGGGCACTGTGGGGCGGGGGGTGGGGGGTGGCAGATGAACGGGGCGGGGTGTCACGGGTGTCGAATATTTAGAAGAAACATGTAATTTTATGACGGTGATATATGGGAAAACCTACTAGACATATGGTGGCAAAGGACTATTTGACGTGTCAAAGAGGTCCCGACTATCGAGTCCATCCTCCTCTAAAGGTGATGTCGGACATATGCGCGGGTGTACACACTACAGTTATAGTACACTGGACCGATAGAGACTCTTGTTCATTTCGTCTTTTTTACATAAGTTACCTATTTTAATGAGAGTGTTTCTACCGTACACAATACGTATTGTCAAACCCAGTGGACTTACAAAAATTGAAAAAAAAAAAAAAAAAAATGTCTTTACAAG
>BLSH010069082.1:9990-35872 GCA_018402905.1 Glandirana rugosa | reverse complement strand
AATTATATATATATATATATATATATATATATATATATATATATATCGTTTTTTAGAGGTTAATGCCACTTTAACATTCTTGAGCTGGTCATATGCTATGCAAATTTCAGCTGCTTCCTGATGAACCAAATGAAATTTGCTATGTGGGTTGCCCTGTCACCACCCTCCTACCCCACATCTTTTGAAATATCAAAGAAGCTGGATGGAAAATTGACAACTGAGCAGGGTATTCTGGCAGATGCTGGTGCTGGCTGTCAGAATACAATTACCACAGTGGGAAAGGTATCCATCCAAGCTGAAAGTGTGCAGGTCAGGCATAGGCCTTCTTAGAGGATTTAAAATCCTGCAGTTAGGGTATAAATATCTTACCGCAGACAGAAGTTTTTTCATTCCGACTCCAAGATCATTTGATATAACATTCTTAAAAAACAAGAAATAAAAGTAATTATATTTAAGACAACCAGTTTATAGGGTCTGTATGGTAATAAAATGTTCATTTCTACATTAACCACTTGCCGACCACCAGATGTATGAATACGGCAGGAGAGCGGCTCCCCTGCACTGAATCACTTATCTAATACGTGATCCGGCTCTTCCAGGCAGGGGGTGTTCTCACATATCTGCCACCCTGGCTGTGCTGTGATTAGTCACAGCACAAGAAGATCAGCAGATCCCGGCCAATGACTAATGGCCAGGACCCGCCAATCAGTGAAGCGGATGACAGGACAGAGTTCTGTCCTCTCAGCGGGGATGTGCCAGGTTTATGTTTCCCTGAAAAGTAGGGAATAAAAACCAGCATATCTCTTAGTAAAACAGCACACAGTAAACACACTGTTAGGCACACAGGTAACCCTTTGGTTGCCCCTATATGTTAACCCCTTCCCAGCCAGTCATTAGTACAGTGTCAGTGTATATTATTAGCACCGATCACTGCATTATCATCACTGCTTTCCACAAAGTATCAGTTAAAGTCAGATTGCCCACCATACTATCACTGTCCCACTATAAGTCACTGATCACCGCCATTATAAGAAAAAAAAATAAAATAAAAATTTCATTATATATACCATAGTTTGTTGACCCTATACCAAACAAATCAATATGCACTTATTGGGATTTTTTACCAACAATATGTAGCAGAATAGATTTTGGCCTAAATTCATAAAGAAATCTAATTTTCTTAAATTTTTTATTGGATATGTTTTATAGCAGAAAGTAAAGAATATTGGAGTTAGGTTATTTTTCAAAGTTTTCAGTCTTTTTTCTTTTATATAATAAAAAATAGAAAAACCCAGTGGTGATCAAATAGCACCAAAAGAAAGCTCTATTTATGTGAAAAAATTATATTAATGTTGGCTTGAAGCCAAATACACCCAATGATGGCTGTGGGAGGAAGCGGCTATGACATTATTAGAGGGCTTAGGGTATAGTAACATGGAGGATATAGAAATTCTCATTGTATGAAGCCAGGTACTCCCTATGATGACCATGGTAGGAAGCAAATATGACATCCTGGACAGGAAATACCATACAGGAAGTAAAGTTGGTGTAGCAGGAGGAATTTTTAGTATAAAACAGTCACCTATTACCAACAGCTTAGCCTTTGAGAACGTCCTGGAGGAGGGGTGAAATACGTCAGGTGACAGTTGTTGGTGACATAGTTTCTGGCCAATGAGATGCACGCAGATGTGCTACTTCAGCTCCAGCATTTTGCTTGCAATTTTCTATGTACATGTTAATATAATTGGTTTTAACTAATATTTTTTTATAATAAACGGAATTATGCTATGTCGGTTTCCTCTATTATCACTTATATACATGTATTATGAGATAAATCAACATCAGCATGGTACACTTTAGTGGAACATAGGACACAGTCACTGAGGAGGACTAGAAGCTCCAGCACAACCAGGATTATTATTCCACGCATATTACCTTACTTAAAGTCCATATTTCTGGTGAGTGAGTGGGAGCACTGGAGGGGAGCACAATATTTGCACCATATTTAAAGGGATAGCACTTGGCACTGTTCGAAGACTGCATGGTTGTTTGTCACATTTCAATGAATGAAGAAGCACAAGGATATGGACTAATTTTTTAAAAAAGCAAAAACATATATATATATATATATATATATATATATATATATATATATGTGTGTGTGTTTTTGCCTTTTCATTTTTTGTTTCTAATGTAATATACTGATTTTCACTGTTAATATTGCACACTGGTATTGCTAATTGCATAATATTCAACAGACTAGGTAGCAGTGTTAATTTTGTTGACTAAAACATTTTAGTCGACTAAATTATTACTAGTTTAGTCGACTAAAATATGACTAAAACTAAAACAATTGAGATGACTAAAATACGACTAAAACGAAAATGCCATTTTAGTCAAAAGACTAAAATACGACTAAAACTAAAATGGCATTTTAGTCAAAGAGTAGGACTAAAACTAAATTGAAATTTGATATCAAAATTAACACTGGTCTGTAGTGCATGCTCAAACCTCAATACTATAAATAATAACATATTAGATTTTTCACTCCAGCAGTAGATGAGTTTGGAAATTGTAGAGAAATGCTTAAATACACCCCTTTGATTTTAAAGGGCTAAAATTCGTTTTAGTTGACTAAAATGTACTGAAGATTGAGTCGACTAAATACGACTAAAACTAAAACAATTACAGAAGACTAAAATGGGACTAAAATGCCATTTTAGTCAAAAGACTAAAGCCTCGTACACATGGTGCGACGGTCGTATGAAAACGGTCGTACCACAGCTTGTTGTACGATCATCCGACCATTAGTACACGCGATTAGAACAGCGGACGTACGGCGGTCGTACAACATAAGTTGGATGAGCAGACTAGAAAACTTTTGTTGTACAACAAGCGGTCGTACGAAAGAAGTGGGTCCAACAAGTTGTACGTGCAAAATACGCATGCTCAGAAGTCAGGAACGCATGGAAGTGTCCGTTCTGGGAAACCTACGTTCCTAATTCACAAATCAAGTTCACCTGAACTTCCTTGTTATACGCTCGTAACTCGTCACTACGTTCAGCTTGGTCGTACGATCGCTTGCACATCAGTATGCGAGACACAACAGCCGACATATGATTTTGGACATCTGGTCGTACGACTGTCGCATCGCGTGTACGAGGGTTAAGACTGAAACTGAATCAAAATTTGCTGCCAAAATGAACACTGCTAGGCAGTGACTAAATTTGCATATTCAGTTTAAAAGGTATAGCACCTTATTAGAGCTAGAGCCGGTCATATAGTGTATCTTTTTTGGTAGAGGAATTTCATTATTTCACACATATTTGGCCGTAAGCGTGGATGTATATCAGTATACATAGAAAAAATGGCCTGCGGTCAGGAAGGGGGTAAAATTTTCTGGAGGGCAAGAGGTTAAGATATGTAGTAATTTTTGTAGAAGAAAAAGAAAAGAAAACTTTACTACCAACATTATAGACTACTTTTCTGAGATATTTAAGGATATCATAAAGAAAGTGAAAGAATTTACCAAAATGAGGAAGCAATCTGCTATTATGACTCTTATCTTGCAGCTCCTTTCAATAGAGGAACACTGGTTACATTGCTGAGAAAAAATAGATAATTTCATAACATTATATTCAGGCATATTTATTGGCTTACTTGAACTAAAAAGCTCAAACATGAAATCACAAAGTAATGCTAAAAGTAATCAGATTAAGTATTTTAAATGTTTATTTGCAGTGTTTTTCCTTTCCATATACAATTCTTGTTTACTTGCAATGTGCCTATAAACATGCTGGATAATTTGACTACTTCAGTAGAGTTAATCTACTACCACGGCCCCTTCCCTCTTTGCATGTCCAACCCTCTTATGGAGTGTCTAATTACTCTCTGTGCTGACTCAGCTTCTTTGCCTCTCCTCTCACATCCCTACTAAGGTGTCTGTTTATGAAGCAGTGGAAAAAATCCACTGCTCCGTTCTTCGGCATTCACAGAGGAGATCGCTCTCCTCTGGGTGCCAGTGAATGAAGCCGTGTAGATTGCTTCATCTCTTGTGAACTGGAGTGATCTACAAATGGTTCAAACAGCGGAGAACGCCCCCTGAAACTGGAATCTCGTGAGACATAACAAGGTTACGGTACCAGAAATTCACTGAAACACAGAGATGTCGGTTTATTAAGCCGTGATAAATTATCACTGCTCAGTAATGGACATTCTCAGAGGAGCCCGCCCACCTCATTAATAAAATAATTAGTCCCCCTACACAATAGATGTATATATAAAAACACACACACACACACACATTATATATGCATATATACACACATAAATTATATATACATATATATATATATATATATATACACACACACACATCATATATATGTATGTGTATATATATATATACAGGGCAGGGGGACATGGTTACTGTGTTGGGGGGTCTGACCGAGGAAGAAGGAAGTCAGTAATCTTCCTCCTTTCCTCGGGATTCCCTCTTCACCCCCCCCCCCCCAGTTCACCACCTCTGAGCTGGTGAATCTGGGAGGGTGAATTCTGACACAGAACGCCAGTCAAGTGCTCAGATGGCACCTTCATAAACTGGTCGTTCCAGTGTCAGTTAGTTACATGTTCTCTGTGTGCGGAGGTCATCGGTGGAGAACATGTTCTCCCCCGATTATCTCTGCTTAATAAACCAAAAATGAACTGTGACCAGCGGTGATCCTTGGGATCACCGCTGATCACAGTTTCCTAAACGGACACCTTAACCTTTTATGTAGCTGCCAGGAGAGCATTCAAGGGAAATTTCATTGAGTGCTGCCTAAAGAACAGCTACAAGTCTGCTGGGGCTACTAACACTATATCCGAGGCTTGGCATCAATCTCAGGTCTTCTGGATGTCTATACATAGGTGACCTTTACAAATGAATAGCATGCATAAAAAGCATTCACATACTGTATAGATTTATGGGAAGATTTCTGTTAAAATCCTTATTCTGGAGATTTTGCGATATCACTAAGATGCTGCTAACCTTTCTCTGTATTGTGGAGAAAGCTGTACCTGTGGACCAGGGGCACAAGGATTTTTCTGCTTCTGCCTCCACCAATTCTGTGAATCTGTGCTTCATCAGTAATCAGATAAAGAGTTGTCAGGTTATCATATCTAACTAAAGGAAGCAAAGTCCTGATCCTTTACCAAGAAAGCCTCTTCAACACAGAGACACAGTGTGGAACCATTTATGATAAATCAGTAAATCAGTATTTCAGGGGAAATATAAGTTGTGTAGAACCTACAATGCTGGTGACTAACAATGTGTCCATCGCTTGCCTTTTTTGGACACAGCTTTCATGATGTATTCAGTGGGGTTGATCTACTTTAGGGGCAAAGATTGTTCACATAGTAATGTTAAAGTTTATTTAGATTAGTGAACATGGTGAAGTTCACTTTCAATGTCCTATTATATTCACTGGAAATTAATAAAATAGGATAATTGCATATACTTCATACATTGCTTTGAGAACAACATCACCTTAGTGACTAAGGCTGGCCATACACAAAGCAATTTTTTTTCCTGCAACCATGGGTTGTTGAAAAGAAATTTGCTTGATTCCTCCAGCAATACAGACAGTGTTGATGTAGGAATCCCTCCTGCCGGGCCATTATCTGCTCCCAGCAGAGGGGTGGGGGCAGCCGTCCCGCTGGGAGAAGACCGTTGTTATTACTAACAGTTATAGCAGTCGCTAAAAATAATTTCAGGTAAAACCCGGCATGCTGGTTGTCGATCAATTAACTTCATACATTTAGCATGCCCATACATGGTTTGAATCTCAGCTGTTCAGCATGAACTGGCTGAGATTTGAACTGCGTATGGCCTACCTAAGTTAACTGAACAATCCTTTAGAAAAAAATACATTTTAACCAGTTCCCGACCAGCTCGCATACATTTACTGCTACACTGTTGCAGTGTAGCGCGAATCGCCCGGGTCAGTCAGACTCAATGTCCGTTGGCGACCCGCGATCCTTCTACAGAGGAAGAATGGGGAACCGTCGATGTAAACACAACGGTTCCCCAGTCTGTCGGGCGGTATGACAGTGATCTACTGAACAGTTAGATCTGTTATGCTCCTGCCAGCCCAATCCCTGGTCTTTTTCCCACCTAGCAACGCCCCTGCTGACAACCATCACCCTTTGTAGTTCTCAACATTTTACCTCACTCTTTCTGCTTGTCTGCAGCATTAAATAATTTAAAATGATAGTTAAAAAAGTAAACACCATTATAATGGCTACTGCAGGTGGGTGGTCCTTGTAAATCAAAGATTTTATCATAGTAAATCTTGAAAAATATATGAATTTGCTGGTTGGATCAAACTACTGTCGTTTCTCCAAAGGAGTAGGTAAAACACACTTTCTTCTGTAATGGAAACCCAAAATCTAATATATCTAATTTTCTGGCATTTTTTACATTACCTGCAATTCACGCCATCTCATTAATGATGGGGAAAACATACGGGCATGAGAAAATGATTCGGTTTCCTGAAGAACAGTAAAAAAAAAGAAATATAGCCTTTTTATTTTATTTCTGGATTTGAAGAAAAAAACAATTGTTAATTATCTATAAAAAACATTACTTACATGCAAATTTTTTTTCGGGACGGATCTTGCATTGGTAAAAGCTACAATAAGAAGCATAAAACATCATTTTAGAAACTGGATTGTAGTAGGGTCCTTTGGTGCCACAGTAACAATGGTGTATATTCAAAAAAGCCTATCAATAAGCTGTTTTTGGATTATGTTTCTTAAATCCACCTGATTTAGGAAGTTTGTTTCATTTTAATCTGCCAATAATTATTATTATTACAAGGCTAATACCTGCTGAATTACCATCAGGAAGATTGTCTAGGTCTAGGAGGTGAATAATGAGGTCTAATTCCCTCAAGATTGTTTTATTTTTGTATAGAGTAGGTAATGGTTCATACTTCTTTTGTGTTTTAAACGCTGGTTATGTCCACATTGCTGTGATTTTTCTATCAGATATGCTGTCTTTATCCCCCATACAGAAGATTTGTCCTCTCTTCTAGTCCTATCTGACACCTATCTGACACCTATCACATGGACAGTAAATGACAGGACATATCCCTTATTGGCACAAAGACAGTAATAAAATCCTTACATGCTGAGAATTCTCCACTCTATATTTTTTTTATTGTTGCTGTAACACAATAGAGAAATTACTCCTCACTCCTTACTGCTTTCTTCATCATTTGTCAAATAGGCAGGGACTGAGGAAATTTCATTCTTGTTTAGCCTGACATCTGTTACTGAGACAGGCAACTAGGATAATTCTTACAATTGGGATATGATAGAGATAGAGCGAGGGATACAATGTTGACAGCAGCTGTACCTCTTCCACACTCTGTCCAAAACTAACACAAATGGCTAAAAGTTGTGTTTTAAATATATAAGACAAAAAAATTTGCTTAGCATTTGCAATGGCAAGTGTTATGTGTGGATTGCAATTTTTATCTCAACCCCTTATCCATCTTTCATTTTTACATATGGTTATAGTTAAAGTTATTAGTAAGTAAGATAAAATAATGGCACTGAAGAATGATTAGGTTGCACTGTAACGTGCTTTATTGTGAGAAAATGCTCACTGTGACAGCTAATGATTCCTATGTAGTTGTCTGTATACATTGCAATATTTATTGCAGGTGGCTCGTGAGTGAACAAAAGTAAAGCAGACAGCACAATAGGTGCACCTGTCTCTAGTCTTGCTTGTTTGCTTGTATCTATGGACACTTGATGATATTAAAGCATGATTTTACTTTTATAAAGTTATCCTTTCATTTAACCCCCCCCCTTATCGATGCATCTTATGTTTACCTGACCATGCTCCTGTCATATAGCCCCATGAGGAGTCGCATAGCCTTCACTGCAAACTCTCCCTGCTAGTTCCTCATTTCTGCCATGCATGAATTGAAAGATCCAGTTTATTCCTACAGTGAGGCTTTCTACCGACTGTAAGTAAGATAGACCTCTTCATAGGCATTCCTGGAAATTTTGGTGAATGTGCAAAAGACATACAGATTTATCCGGGAGCATGTGGAACATCAGCTCTGCTGCTTCCTGTGGGCATGGATCTGACAGGTGCATGGATAAGTAAGTATAAGATTTTTGGAGGTGCTAGAAAGGTGTGTATGTGTGTTGGGGGGGGGGGGTAGTGGAGGGATAGCTATTTGAAAGTATGGTTCTCTTTTAAAACACTCTAACAGCCATAGATAATAATAAACTAGTAGCACTGAGTAGCCTTAGGATATCACGCACACAAGCCAGCATTTTTGGTTGTGACCTAACTTTGCTAGACCCAATAGAACAACAGTAGTTCTACTCATGGACTGACAGTACATTGCTGACTGTAAAAGAAGTACAGTAGTACAGCTTGTGTTGAATTTTCACCAATGTTTAGGTTTAGCAGCTTTTGCTAGCCTAAAATTGCTAGATTTCTTATTTCTAAATAACTTCATAATTTAAATTTATATTCATATACTAAAAAAGATGGCTAAATCTCGGGTATGGAATGTACTGGATTACTCACAGGTGCTGGCAGTGACATAGAAATGACCGCAGTTGTAATCCAATAAAATGCCCCTTATTCTTCACACATGGGATAATAACGCAGGATAGGTTACAGTTGACATGTTTCGCACGTAGGTGTGTTTAAACATAAGGTTATGATTAAGCAGTCATATATGTGAAACATGTCAACTGTAACCTATCCTGTGCTATTATCCCATGTTTGTAGAATAAAGGACGTTTTATTGGATTACAGCTGCGATGAGCAACCAGTTTTCTTCTCATTTCTAAAAAAAAGATGGGTCAAATCACAGAGTAAAATCAGCACTCGATTAGTCTAATTTACTAAAGAAGTTAAAAATGATCACAAAAAATGAACATTTACTTCAATTATCCAGTCAATATATAATGAAGAATTTGCATTTCACATAATTGGATAATTGAAGTGAAAACGTGCTCCTTTTTTGTGTGAGCTGGTAACAATTGTTAAAAATATTGTTAGTCAACCTGAAAAAATGTCTTTTTACTGTCTTTTGCTTTAACCACTTGAGCCCCGGAAGGATTTCCCACTTTAGGACCAGAGCATTTTTTGCGATTTGGCACTGCGTCGCTATAACTGACAATTGCGCAGTCGTGCGACGTTGTACCCAAACTAAATTTGCGTCCTTTTTTTCCCACAAATAGAGCTTTCTTTTGGTGGTATTTGATCACCTCTGCGTCATTTGTGATTGCCGCTATAAACAAAAGAAGAGCGACGATTTTGCAAAAAAAAAAACAACTAATTTCTTACTTTTTGCTAAAATACAAATAAAAAAAAAAATATAAAAAAATGTTTTTTCCATCTGTTTGGGCCGATTTATATTCTTCCTCATATTTTTGGGGGAAAAAATTGCAATCTGCGTTTATTGATTGGTTTGCGCAAAAGTTGCCACGTTTACGGATGATGAGAATTAATTTCTGGGGTTTTTATTTTATTTTTTATTTTTTACTAGTAATGGCAGTGATCTGCAATTTTTAGTGGTACTGCGGTATTGCAGCAGACATGTCGGACCATTTTGACACTTTTTTGGGACCATTGGCATTTATACAGAGATCAGTGCTATAAAAATGCACTGATTACTGTGTAAATGCCATTGGCAGTGAAGGGGTTAACCTGGAGGGGGCGCTCTAAGGGTAAACTGTGTTCCCTGGGTGTGTTCTAACTGTGTGTGGGCTGGCCTGGCTGGGGGAAGGGAGTGATCACGGCTTCTATATACAGGAAGCCTGTGATCACAGCCCTTCCCCCTCTAACAGAACGGAGATCCGTGTTTACTTACACGGACCTCCGTTCTTTCACTGCAGGGGGGGGGGCATCGCGGGTAGCCGGCAGCGATCGAGTCTGCCCTACCCTCTCCCTGGCCCCCCCGAACACAGTGAGCACGTGAGCGCGCCTCCGGTCCTGTGACGGCATTTCGCAATAACGAGCCACCTTGCTGCCGTCACTCTGCGGCGGGTGGGCGGCAAGTGCTTAAAGTATACCTAAAGGCACTGTCCGTTTGTATTGCTATCTTTTACCCTCTTTACTTGTCCTGTTTCCCAATATCATTGGAAGTGAAAGTAAAAATAAAATACAAATTTTGGGTTGTTCCCAGAAAAGTAAAGGAGTGGAAATCTTCCAATGGATACACTAGTTCTGGGGACCTTGGGGTCCCCGAGGAATTCCCTTAATTAGCATGGATTGCCTCTCACTTCCTGTTTGGCTACTGAACAGGAAGTGAAGGGAAATCTCAGCAATGGGACAGGGACACAAATGGTGAAATAAAATCTCACAGGGGTTATAACCCTCCCTTACTCCAAATCCAAAATTTAAAAAAAATGCCTATAGTTCTACTTTACCTAAACCATAAAGAAACCATTGTTGTTACTAATATATATATATATATATATATATATATATATATATATATTTGTATATGTCATAAAAAATAATAACAGAGTTTTTGCCTAATAAGTAGACCCATTGTGGAAATGTGAAAGTGACTCCGTATTTCCACTGGTTAAAATAGTAAATGAACAAATGTAAGCACATAGTTGACAAGGGGCCATCTTTCAAAATACTATAGCCTCAGCGGGAGATTCATTCATATATGCTGTATAACAGGTGGAAGTAATAAAACAAAAAAAATCTATCGGTGTATGGACAGCTTTACGTTACTGGTTTAATTTTGCTGACAATTTAATTTTAAAGACATATAAAGACTAATTTATCATATATCATATCTAAATTCTTTGTAATTATTTTAATTTACTTTTATAAGAAATGCATGAATAATAGAACATAATAATAACAATAATAAGCTAATACATTTAGATACTTAGAAATCATGGTACTATAATATATTATTGAGGTTACTGCCTGTAATAATATTGCTAGTTAACTGAAAAAAATAGGTTATGAAATGCTTCAGATATATATTATATATACATTTTAATTGCAATTCTGCAGAACTTAAGGATTCAAGAATTTGTATTTTTAAATAACTATTAGCAATTGTTTATCTTACCAATACAGGTGCCCAGAAGAAGGAATGCTAGTGTGATCTTCATGACTGAGATTATTGGCTACAGGGTATCTTAGAAAAATGCCCAACCAAATATCTAAGACTAATGTTTTTAGAAAGTCCCTTTTATACCCTGACACTTCTCAGGTTCAGAGATTATTCCTCCTACTTCATTTGGCCCTGCTTGGCATAAAGCAGAAAAAGGGCATTATCTGACCTTTCTATTTGTCCTCACAGTGTTACATTTGTCATTCCAGATATTTCTGTCATCACCAAAAAAAAAAGATGTTTCCTGAGACCTGTTTGCATTTGTCACGGTTATGGTACATACAAGGATTTCATATCCTTTCACATATGGATTACTTGGTAAAGCTTTTATCACAATTATAATATCAAACTAGATCAACTATGAACACAGATTCACATACAAATTTGTCTAAATGCCAATGCTGATGGCTTAAATTACTAATCATGTTGTAGACACTTCAAAACTAAAACAAACTGTATTCCTTTTTTAGAAAAACTATATTTCACAAAAGTTATATACCAGTATTTTTTTCATATATGTTAATTAAAAAAATTATTATCAGTATACACCAGTATGGCACTGATCCTGAATTAATAAAGGTAATCAACAAGAGGAAAAGCAAATGTGTATGCAGGATTATATTATATGGATGCACATGCGCATTGCAAACACTGTACCTATGCACATTAATGCTCCATGAGGATGGTGTCTCCTGAACCTGCCATTTTTGGTGCGTTGGATAGCATGTCTCTGCTGGGTATTGTGATTCCTCCTGCATGTCACTTACTGAGTAAGCTGATATTAACTGATGTAAATACATGTAAAAACATATAAACTAACAATTAAAAATACATTAAAATTGAACTAAAAACTTTTTTGCTACTTTATTAGGCATAGCTATACATTCAGTGGAAAACTACTTTTGTGTAAATAAAGCCTAATCAATGACTGCAGTATGTCAGATATGAGAATTTATTCAAACCCCTATATTTATTGCTAATATATATAAAATTCAGTATGTACCTTATCAGCAAAGTGTCATGATACTGACTTAAGCTGCTCTTTGGTCTCTTCAAAATGAGCTGTTTGGCTATCCTATCCATCCTAGAATTTTCTTAATCATTTCACCTCAATAGTAAATGGCATGAAACCAACATAATCTACTTGGATGTGGTGGGGTGTTGAAAAGCATAACTTTTCAAGCACTGTACACACCTTGAAACAGATGATAATTAGGGATGACCTGAACATATCTAGGTGTGGTTCGAGACAGGTTTTCAGAACATGGCCAAAGTTTGGGCGCCAAATCCAAACCCCATTGAAGTCACTGGGAGCCAAACGTTAAAAAAACAGCAATGGCCATTTTGTAGGCTAATACGCAAGGGTATGTCAAACAAATGGCCTGGGGGTTATGTACCAAAGCAAGAACAAAAAGAAAAAAATTACATATGATGATTATTAGCCATTTTTAAAAAGCTTTAAAGTCAACAATAAAATTGCTAAGTTCATTTTAAATAACATCTCTGCAGGTGCCCTTACCTGTCTGTGAAGTTTTGCATTTGTACAGTGTATAAAACCTACTGCCGCATAACTGACAAAGGAATGAAAATGCTGTTTGGCAAATGGCAGCTTTAGTAGCTTTACTTCTGTTTGTAAACAGATGGCTGGAGATTCACTTTATCTATACTATATCTTTTTCCTATATGGGGCTCAGATATATTGTAGATGTTAATGGATAACCCCCCCCCCCCAAAAAATGACATGGGTTTCTCCCTAAAATTACATAACAGTCCCTTATCCTTGATGAGGGGCTAGTATGGATGTCAAGAGCGACCCAAGGCAAAATTTAAAAAAAATGCTACACAAAATGCAAAAAAAAACCCAGGTCTCTCCAAGAACCAATACCAGACCCTTATTCCAGCATCAGCCTGGCAGGTCAGGAATAGGCAGGGACAAGCATGCAGCCCCTTTCCTGAACAACATCAGGCTACATGCCCTCAATGGGGGAATACCTGTTTAGGGGAGCCCCTGAAAAAGCACATAACCCCATTTTGATCAGGAAAAAGCCTCTTACCACAACCCTAGCCTGGTTGTGGGGGTCTGTGGGCAGTAATGGGGGGGTTCATGTGAATGAGTAAGAGGAGCATAGTACCTCTACTCATTCACAAAAAGAAAGGAAACAGTAAATAAAGACACACAGTTTTTGACAAACTGTTTATTATTTTTAAAAAAAGTCTCATGAGGGGGGCGTGGCCTGGCGAGCTAGGAAGAAGACGTACTTCTGTAAGGCTCCAGATCTCCTCATTCTAAATCCAGGGACATCCTTGCTAATCATACAGTGGTGAGAGACATCGACCCACCAGAGTGACCCTCGATGCCCCTAGCATCTTCCCTGACCACTATTTAGCGTTGAGTACAGAGGATTGCAAAAACATAGCACACAACACAGAGCCCTCATCAGAGTGACCGCCGCCATCTTGAGGCCTCAAGATACTCAGATACACTAAACTACTAATCATCTCCCCATCCATGCCACAATAAATCATAAACTAGATTCTCCATCATACCTCAACTGTCCTGTGCCTCATATAATCGGACCAGCAACTTAAATTTGCAGGATAAGCAGCGGCTCACCGAGGCCTAGTGTCGGCCGTCAATCCGCGGCCTCGATTTTTTCGGAATCCGGCCAGCAAACATCCTGGGGCTCTGGGAGGGGATTATACAGAGGCCCCGACACATATACCCGAGTGCTGGAGCGGTGGGAAGCCGCCACCGAGCGCAGATCAGCGGAGGGATTCTGTGGCCTGAAGCGGCGGCCATTTTAGTACACCGGCACCACAACTTTGTACAGACAGGTCTAAAGCGGCGGCCATCTTGGTACACCCACATCAGTACATCTAGCTGCTAGGCCAAAAATGGCGGCCATCTTGGTACACCCAGGACATTACAAGCAGCTAGTAAAAAAGTAAAAACAGAGGTCCTTGCGCTACTATGGCCACTGTTAGTAGTGGTTAAAAAATAAATAATAAGAAGTAGGATAAAACAGTACTAGGTCGCCGCTGTACCTAATATATGACAAGATATATTGCAATTAATATGTAGAGGAGTGGTACTGCGCAGCCTGTATAATACACTAGTATAAGTAGGGTCCCTCTAGTGGTAAAGATATGGAAGGTCTCCTGGAAAAGGGATTATTTAGCTGTCTATCCCAGGTCTATCCAGTATATATTAAACACTATAGGTATGCAGATGTGTACATATAAAATCAACTTCACATGGGTCTGTTTCAATTAAAAACTAAGACGCCTCTGCAAATAAAATAGTTTCAATGAGCTGGTAGTGATCTTGGATAATAAATATGCAACATAGATAAACGCAATTAATGGTATCAACAGATGCTAATATATAAAGTTCCTGATGTAGCTAGATACATATACAGTTCTCATGTATAAAATAACTGTGCTCAAGGACAAAGAAATAAAGTCCAATATTCAATGTAAAAAAAATAGTGACATTAAAGTGACTAGTGCTCAAGTGTCCATTCAAACATTTGGTGTATTGTTCGCGTAAAGAAAGCCTCTTTTTTCTGGGGGGTTCAAGACTTATTCTCCCCCAAAGGGATTCCTCTAGACGGTGCTCTTGTTGTGGTATGTGCTCACAGAACTCTCACCTCTGCTTATCTGGCTGTTTGCATGTAAAGGTATCTTTGCGAGGACTCGCTCTGCTCATCCACACCTCCTTTCCTGCTGCTCCTGTGGGGGATGGGTGGTCCGTCCGACCGGTCGGTCGTCACTCTCCTTCTTTGGATCCAGACCCTTAGTATCTCAGACGGAAAGGAAGAAACAGAGGGCTCCCATGGTGTAGTAGATTCAATATAAAATTTATTCAGTCACAAAAAACGCTTGCATAAAACAAGTTAAAAAACACTAAAAACGTCCAGCAAGAGTAAAAGTAACCTCTCACTAGGTATCCAGCCCTGAAGAAGTCACGTGACGTGACGTAACGCGTAGGCTGCACATTGCTTTGCTGGATACCTAGTGAGAGATACTAAGGGTCTGGATCCAAAGAAGGAGAGTGACGACCGACCGGTCGGACGGACCACCCATCCCCCACAGGAGCAGCAGGAAAGGAGGTGTGGATGAGCAGAGCGAGTCCTCGCAAAGATACCTTTACATGCAAACAGCCAGATAAGCAGAGGTGAGAGTTCTGTGAGCACATACCACAACAAGAGCACCGTCTAGAGGAATCCCTTTGGGGGAGAATAAGTCTTGAACCCCCCAGAAAAAAGAGGCTTTCTTTACGCGAACAATACACCAAATGTTTGAATGGACACTTGAGCACTAGTCACTTTAATGTCACTATTTTTTTTACATTGAATATTGGACTTTATTTCTTTGTCCTTGAGCACAGTTATTTTATACATGAGAACTGTATATGTATCTAGCTACATCAGGAACTTTATATATTAGCATCTGTTGATACCATTAATTGCGTTTATCTATTTTGCATATTTATTATCCAAGATCACTACCAGCTCATTGAAACTATTTTATTTGCAGAGGCGTCTTAGTTTTTAATTGAAACAGACCCATGTGAAGTTGATTTTATATGTACACATCTGCATACCTATAGTGTTTAATATATACTGGATAGACCTGGGATAGACAGCTAAATAATCCCTTTTCCAGGAGACCTTCCATATCTTTACCACTAGAGGGACCCTACTTATACTAGTGTATTATACAGGCTGCGCAGTACCACTCCTCTACATATTAATTACAAGCAGCTAACCACCATCACAGCTGCACCTGATCGTCCAACATCACCCATAAGAGTGGTGATCAGTGGCCCCAATAAAATTAACTATACAAGGAAAGTGCCCCATAACCCACCCTCAAGAAACCTACCCACTGCTTCTTGAAACCTGCCGTGACTGTCTTCTTGTCACCGGAGGCCTAACCCACAAATGCCCATGCCTCTGAGGAACTAACCACGACCAGGATTTACCTTCGATCGCCCTCATACAATACTACGCCCTAACAAGACATAGTGCCTCCACATCACCCCATAATCAACAAAACCTTGGAGCAAGGTGTTCGGCGGTCACATTGATACACTCTCTCCCCTCAGGGTCGACATCTGACAGGGAAGACACCATAACACAATAACCTTGCAGTGGAGTGACTAGATCCCAAACGTAATGGCCACATGCTAATGCTGCTCTGATCCACGGCGGCGCCCAGGGCTCAACCAACCAGGTGAACGACCCCAATCAGACAGCGACGTACCGACAATCACAGGACCATTGGACAATGTCAAAAAGGAGACAGGAGAAATCTACCCCGCGTAAGCTGACTGAATTCTACCCACCACCGAATAGGTCGCCTCTCCCAGAGGGCGCCAGCGGACTGTCAGTAAATGCACGCGACCATACAGCTGTAGCTTCACGGACACATCCTGCTCTACTCTCACCTAGCTATCCCATCAATTCAGGATCAGCATCAGCTACATCCACCCCATCTTCTAGCCCAGCCAAATCAAAGCTGAAGCTTTCACAGGTGGAGGACTACGGACCGGAGGTAGGCCCACTCGCGCACTCATCTCCAACCAATATGACATCCAATTCAATTGCAGCATTTCCTACCACAAACCAGCCTGTGCTGGATACCACTCTGAAGGACATGCTCATGGCAGTACAGTGCTCCATCCACACAGAGATAGGCAACATGATGAGACACTTCACTTCCGAAATATCATACATGGGGACAGGGTCTCAAACATAGAGACCAAAATGAGCGAGATTACTTCATCATTTAATGACATGGTGGATACGCAGAGTGCGGAATCGGAAACCATACAGCGGATGCAATCCAAATTAGTGGAATTAGAAGACCGTTCCAGGAGGAACAATGTCAAAATTAGAGGAATCCCAGAAAATATCCAACCCTCTGCTCTAAGAGAATACTTCACACAAATCCTGATTGCGTTCCTCCCAGGGTCCTCCCCAGGAGACCTCATAATAGATAGAATACATTGCCTTCCGAAACCGACACACCTGCCAGACACTGTGCCCCGAGACACCATAGCTCGCATACATTTTTATCACACAAAAGAGAGGTTTATGAGAGCTGCAAGAAACACTGCTGAATATCCTCAGATGTATGCTAAGTTTTCATTCTTTGACGACTTCTCTAAGTACACCATGCTTCAACACAAGAATTTAGCAACCATTACAAAACCTCTCCGTAATCACCAAATCCCCTATAAGTGGGGCCATCCTGTGAAGCTAATAGTCACAAAAAAATATACCACATTCACATTCCGTTCACTAGATGAAGGATTAGCAATGCTGAGACAATGGAATATCCTGGAACCGCTAGAACAAAGAAATCAACGCCAACCACGTCGCAACACTAACGACAACTGGGAGGGAATAGATCCCCCAGATGACATGACCACCTGAAATGCCAAGCTACGTAGAATCTTTCAATGCCCTGGCATGCCTGCCAGTGATCGTTCTGGAAGTTGCATACCCCGTTTATTTGTCGCGGTAATTGCCGCTCATGTAGAATACTGCCTTTTTTGTTCTGTTTTTTTCTTTTGTTTTGTTATCTGAAAGTTTGGATTTTTTTTTTTTTTTTTAAGTCTAACCAGTTTGAACGCCTTATTACTGCCTACCTTGATCTTCGCTCTCTCTTCTTTTTTGTTTCTTCTTCCTAAGCTACAATTTCAAGAAGACACAACCCAACTCTACAGATATTCCTACTGCTGCAGACGCATAGGCGAAGCTACAGAACTGTAAGTTTTTACATCAACAGAATACCAATAGAACAACCTCCTAGTTTCCCCTCTGGGCCCTGTGTAAGCCCGGTAGGGTAAATAGAAACTCTCAACCGTAAACCTACCGATGCTGCCAGCCCTTTGTCAACATAACACTATGCCTTTCAAAATGTCTTCAATTAACACAAAGGGACTAAACCACCCGGGGAAAAGGTACTCCCTGTGGAAAGAGGCTCAGAATCTGAAATGTGACATACTATGTCTCCAGGAGACACATTTCAGCCAATCGCAAATGCCGTCCATGTCGCACAAGGACTTCCCTCAGATATTTACAGCAAATGCCCCCAATAAGACCAAAGGAGTATTAATAGCTATCAAAAACACTATAGCCTTTACACTACTTAATGCCATCACAGATACTCAAGGGAGGTACTTAATACTAATTTGTAAGATCAACAACTCAACTTACACGTTGGTGAACATTTATGCCCCAAATGCAGGTCAATCCAAATTCCTCAACAAAACGTGGAAAAAAGTGGCAAAAATACAGCAAGGCTGAACCATCATCTGTGGAGATTTTAATCTGGCCCCGGACCCTTCAATAGACGTCAAAGGACAAAAGCCAAAGAAATCTCGCTCTTCTGACCTGTTGTCCTTCCTACACTCACGAGACTTATACGACATATGGAGATGTCAACACTCCACAGAGAGAGATTTCACATTTTTCTCAAAACCCCATCTCACCTATTCCAGGATAGACTTATTCATAGGAGATAAACAACTGCTACAGGACTCACTTCAATCGGAAATCCATACGATATCTTGGTCAGACCATGCACCCATCTCATTGACCCTGGGTGAAAAAATTGACGGTCCAACCATCTCCAATTGGAGGAATGACCCATACCTAATGTCAATCCCGTCTAACAAAACTCAAATCCAAAACCACTTAAGAGACTTCTTCAGCATCAACGAGAACTCTGTCAATTGTCCATTCACACTATGGGCTTCCCACAAAGCTTACCTTAGAGGGATTCTAATTAAAATGAGTTCACACGCAAAGCGCCAGAGGATGCAGCTTGACACCATAAAAACACTAGAAACCCAAAACAAACAAATGCCAAACCGTACCCTCAGTGATAAACTGACCCAAGCTAGGAGCGACCTCAGGTCACTTCTCCTCACTAACCATGCCAAGTTACTTTTAAAAATGAAAGCTAACTTTTACACTCACGGTAATAAAGCTGGCAAACTGATGGCTTCAATGATCAAAAAACGCAGACTAAAACAAAAAATTCCATACTTGATACACCCGACAAAAAACACTAAAATGTATCACCCTGGAGACATTGCAAATGCTTTCAAAACCTATTATGAATCTCTATATAATCTTTAAGATGATCCCTTGGTGTTACAACCATCTGACACAAAAATTAAACACTTTTTAGAAGCCGTCGGTTTACCCAAGCTAACAGAACAGCACCTTGAGACACTTAATGCCCCGTTCACTACAAAAGAGATCCAACAAACCATCTCCTCACTTCCCAATGGGAAAGCTCCAGGGCCAGATGGCTATACAATTGAATACTATAAAACCTTTGCAAACATCCTAACTCCATATCTATGTCAGGCATTCAACACCGCTGTGTCCACAGGTGAATTTCCAGCAGAAATGCTATCAGCAAATGTTATAACCCTACCAAAACCAGGGAAGGAGCCGGTTTCACCACCAAATTTCAGGCCAATATCATTATTGAATTCTGACCTTAAAATTTATGCAAAAGCCATAGCAAACCGCCTAGCGCCCATTATGCCATACCTAGTACATCCTGACCAAGTAGGTTTCACATTAGGCAGACAAGGCCCCGATGCTACTCGTAAGATTATAAACCTCCTGCATTATTCTGAATCAAAAAGCATTCCCACAATCTTTGTAACGCTGGACGCTGAAAAGGCGTTTGATAGAATACATTGGGGATACTTACGCCATACTCTTAAAAAATTTGTTTTTCAGAACAATATACTATCAGCAATATCTGCACTATACTCAAAACCGACTGCGCGCATATTCACAGACAACAATTTTTCCAGCCCCTTCGCCATTTCCAACGGCACAAGACAAGGATGCCCTCTCTCCCCCCTAATTTTCACATTAATGTTGGAACCATTGGCACAAAGGATTCGGGACAATAAATTAGTCTCAGGAATTACATTAGATGACCAAATACACAAGATCACGCTTTTCGCAGACGACATCATTCTCACCCTCACTGAACCGGCTTCTTCCCTACCAGCGGTATGGGAGATATTAAATTACTTCAATGCATGTTCCTTCTATAAGGTTAATGATACCAAATCAAATATTCTAAATGTGAAAGTACCCAACTCTATCAAGACAGAATTACAATCTAAAATTCCATATCAGTGGGTTAAATCAGCAACGCCATACTTAGGTATATCTTTAACCACAACAATAACCGCACTATTCAAACACAATTATAAACCCTTTTTGCACAACTGTAGGCAAGAATTGCAACAAATCAACAATCAACACCTCTCATGGGCAGGCAGAATTGCAGCCTTTAAGATGATCACACTCCCTAAACTACTGTACATCTACAGAACAGTCCCAATAGTTGTTCCTGACAGTTTTTTCAAGACCCTACAACAAATGATAAAATCGTACATTTGGTCTAATAAAAAACCAAGATGTTCATATTCAATTACTATCAAACACAAAAGGGCAGGAGGTATGGGATTACCAGATGTCAAAGACTACTACATTGCAGTATTACTAGATCAAGCCAGACACTGGTTCTCCGACACTTCTGAAAAACAGTGGAGGCGCTTGGAGCAATATTTTGTACCCAAAGGGGATCTGAGTACTATGTTATTAGCCAGCAGGATACCCAGTTATTCCTACACAACGACACATCCGCTTATTACAGCAACGCTTAACGCATGGAAAATTTTTACCTCTAACATACGTGCAGAGGAGGCGGATATGTTGATAGTTCCAAAACTAGAAATTTTCCAATTCATCATCCCGGGCCTATCCTTAAAGCAGTGGTCCTCTCTTAAACAGAGACTCCTGACCAGCATATTAACTGTCAATAAACTTCCCTCATATTAAACACTTATGGACAGCCATAACATACCAAAAAGTAGCATATATATATATAATCAATTAGCCTCATATCTTACGAAAAATCCCAGCCCTACTACCCACCTCCCAAGGGCAGCATGGGACTTCCTATCCTCACACTCAAAAACACTCAAGGGCATTTCACTGATGTATGGACTACTACATGAGAAGAACGCATTCACTAAGAATGCGGCACTCATAAGATGGGAAAGAGACATGCAGGAAACGTTCACTGACAAACAATGGCAACAAGCCATAATCCACAATCAAAAAGCCTCCAAGAACACTAACTACTGGGAACTTTCTCAAAAGCTCCAGCTTAGGTGGTACCTAACCCCAGTTCAATTACATAAATTCGCAAACCTGGACGATGACAAATGCTGGAGAGGCTGCTCATTATCGGGCTCCTTAAAACATGTAGTTTGGGACTGCCGCCATATCTACCCTTTCTGGACAAAGGTTTTTTCCTTTATATCTGAACTCACAGGTATGAAAACAGCACCCTCACTGCCATTGGCAATCCTGAGCCTAGATATTACAGCTTTCCCACATAACCTGAGAACTATAGTCATGCACATCCTATTGGCTGCAAGGCTCATGATAACTCGAAAATGGAAACAGGCTAGCACACCTACCATAGATGATGTTAAAAAACACCTGGCTCTGGTTTCGAAATATGAACATTACACGGCCCTCAAAACAGACTCACTCATAAAATACAACACAAACTGGGCAAGGTGGTTGCACACCTACCAAACGCACGAATAAACGAAAGACTACCAATATGTCAGTAGAGATATGAAACCACTGTTCTCTATTCTTTATTCTATTGGTCCTCCAATCCACTAGGTTAATGCTAAACTCTATGCATCTGCACATACTTTCGTTATTCCATTCCCATAGAATATAGCTCCCCATTGATATTATTATTGTTGATCGATGCCAGCATACAACTCGAGAGCAACTACCCACTGAACTAATACCAACACCATTACAGTTCTGGGGCTATAGGCGAGATAAGGAATACTACAGTTCCGTTATATGTATGATTGTATCAACTAAAAATGATTTAAGAGCGATAAAATATGTAAGCAACAGTGTAACACAATAATAACCACGTTTAAGTGTCATATATATACACTATATATCTTTTGCGTGTATATGAAAAATCTTTCAATAAAGAAAAAAAAAAAAGTCTCACGATGTGCTTCCATCATCAATGACCACGTGGCCATATTTAGTTAGTGATGTCATGCTATCCCTGCCCCTTTGTTTACATGGCCAGAGATCCCTGGCTAGTAAAAAAATGGAGCTGGGTAACATGACTGGTAACCACTGATATATAGCAAACTGTCATATATATTACCGGTAGAAATGCCACTGCTATATATAATGTTCAGCTTTGAATGGAATAAAAGCCTGGGGTTCAGATGAACACAAGTTTGGACAAATCCTTCAGCTTATTCCTGATGAAAACCTAGGTAATCTAAATTCATGAATTGAATGGCTATCTATAGACTTGACCTATATGCATATACTGTATTCTTAGAAATCTGTTGACTTGCCAGTTTGGCTCAGCTTTCAAATAAATCATTACTATGTAGTTCACTGTTGCTTTCCAATCAACCAAAATGTGCTTGTTTCAGTTTTATTCAGCAGGCGCAGGTCTGTAATATATATGTGATCTGGGAGGAAACATTACAGCCCCCTCACCCTCTGGTTCCCAGGATCTCTCGTTATCCCTGGGGCCTGGTACCATGAAAAAACTGTCAGGATAGGGAGTGAGAAGACCGTTACCTAATGTCCTCTACAGAGTGTGAACTTGGTAGCGTTTAGCATTGAACATTCCTAGTTTTGGAGCTGTAAAAATCCCAGTTGCAGAGCAAAATAATATGCAAATTGTGCACAGTCTATTTCCATGAGGCTGGAATAGAAAGCAGGGGGGGCATTAGGGGTCTGACAGACCCCTGGTATCTCCATATATATTGCTTGTCAACAGCACAATGCAATCACACAGGGAACTCCTTAACACATTGTTAAAACTGAAAGTAAAGTACAATCAATAAAAATAACATTTTAAATCACCCCACCACCTTGCAAAAATGCATATGTGTGTGAAAGATGTTTATGTGTATGTAAACGACCATTGTGCAACACATATTGGGTATCACGCCATAGTGAGAGAAGTGATGGTTAACTTTAAGCTGATGAGCTGTAAAGGCATTTAAAGAATCACCTGTTGTTAATTTTGAGTATATTGCCACCATACAGGCACACGCAGTTTTGAGGCCTGACATATTTGGTATCTATTTACACAACAGAATTTCAAAAGATTAGGGGTTTTGCTTGTTTGTGTGCATTAAATTAACTTTAAGTGTATTTCTACTAAAAATATAAATATGATGAACCATGGTGCAAATATTGTGTAACTTAAAAAACTGCCATCTTTATATACTGCAGAGCCTCTGCTTTTAGAAAAAAATATAATAATTTAGGGTTTTATAACCACTTTCTGCTCAAGGATGTCATATGATGTCTTGGACTTTGATTGAAGATATCTGAATGATACCTGCAGTTGTTTTTTTCAGCAGGTGATTCCCTGCAAAGTAAAAGCCATCATAACAGCTGTAACTCTAAACTGGCAGCCTGTAAAAAAAATTTTAAAGTGTGACCTATGGAGATTTTTAAAGCGGAGTTCCACACAGAATTTTTTTTTTTGGCATCCACTCTTTTAATACTAAATAGATGTAACCTTTTGTTTCCTTACTTTCAAACTGCCTAGTAATTACGTGTATTTTTTACTCACAATTTCGTTTCTCTCACTGATGGACTTTTCCATTTTAGGTGAGGGCATCTGAAGCCCATCCGTAGTCTCCTGGCATCTCTTCCTGAAAGAAGTGCATTGTGGGTAACCATCATGATCTCGGTCCGCCTTAAATCGCATAATTTCCTGTCTGGAAATCACACGATTTTACAGTACAGGGAAGCCCACTGACTCTTGGGAAATGATGAGTCACATCTCCCAGGAGGCCAGGGGAAGCAGGAATTGAGGAAAAGAGCCTCGGACCTAAAAGGGGCAGATTACAGAGACAATCTAGCAACAAGCGACTTAGGGTGAGTATAACATTTTTTTTCCTTCAAAGGTAAGTCTATATAGGCAAACGACTTTCTGGGTGGAACTCCACTTTAACCACTTCCCATCCGCGCCTGTAAAATCGTGTGATTTCCAGACAGGAACATTACTCGATTTAAGGCAGTTCCCCTTATGTGGGGGGGGGGGATGCCAGATCTACTGATCCCTGTCACTGGGATCAGTTAGATCTGTCATGCCCCTGCCAACCCCACCCCCCCACAGTTAGAACACTCCCAGGGAACACATTTAACCCCTTCACTGCCCCCTTAGTGTTAACCCCTTCCCTGCCAATGACATTTATACAGTAATCAGTGTCTATTTTTAGATCTGATCGCTGTATAAATGTCATTGGTCCCAAAAAAGTGTCAAAAACGTCCGACATGTCTGCAAATTTATGATTTTATCTGATGTCTGGCTATAAGGAAGTGCTTTTCATGGCACTAGTGAAAGGCAGATCCCTTGAGAATGTGTTTTCACACGAAAAGCCTTGGGAAGGACCTATAGACTGACGCCATTTGTTCACTGCCCCCTGGTGCACAGGGGTGGTCACCTGTTTTGTAAATCTGCTTTGACTTGTTCATGTTCTTACAACAATCTTTTTTAATAAATGCTACACTATATAAGTCTACCCTGGCTCCATTTGGTGAGCTTTTTTACCTAGTGCCAATCTCCTGAGATGTTCCCTTCCTTCACACACCATTCCATATGAGAGGATGTCAGACCTTGTGTAACTGCTGGTGAGTGCAAATAATGGTGGAGGGTTGCTGCCACTAAATGGACAATCACAGATTTGTTTAATTTGGTTGGGCACATATACAATCACTGTCTAGTGAGTGTTTTGACACACTGCATTGTTACAGAGGAATTTTGCAAGTTCACCTTCATATTCAAGCACATTGGACTATATACAACATTGGACTATTTTTTGTTTTTAGCGCTACACTTGTGCTGTTTACTGTAAATTTTTACAAGCATGAAGGTGTTCCTTTTTTCCATTTTCATATGCTAAAATGGACTTGGGCTATGCTGTGCTGCTCATATCTTTACTATTAATTTCAGGGTCCCGCTAAGGAGCAACCACACTTAGGTGAAAAACTACATCTTTCCACTCCCATGATCAACCAACCAGTCAGCCCAACCCCTTCCTGCTTATATATCCCTTAATACAGGAAGCACCACAGGCCAAACGGCAGATACACCACAGCACACTAACCCTATAGTCACCAGAGATTAACCCCATAAATAGTGTTGAGCGAACCCGGACTGTAACGTTCGGGTCCGTACCGAACTTTAGGGTGTCCGTGGCACGGACCCGGACCCGGACATTTCAAAAATCGTTCGGGTTATCGTCTTGGGGCCTGGCTTGGGCTTGCTAAAAACTTTACAGGCCCAGGCCCAGGCACGGTGCCTGTGGGATTTCAAGCCATGCCTGGGCTTGCAATGTCAGGCCCAAGCGAGTTGTGATAAATACCCCAATTAGAGACCACTGATATCCCAATCACACGACACCACATAGACGGCAAACCGGACACCACGAAGGACATAATTCCCTATATATTCGTCCTTCCCCAACCCGACTGACCAACCAACTAGTACCCTCACCTTTCTACATCAAAAAGTGGATTCACACCAACGAGGAATCGCCCTGGGACTTTAATTATCATTTCTATACTCGTCGTGTCGTA
>BLSH010069052.1:146227-159425 GCA_018402905.1 Glandirana rugosa | reverse complement strand
CACAGACAGCAGTAGTAAAGTAATCTATCTCAGGATGCAGGATCAGGTCTTAAAATGGCTAAAATCTGTCCCTCACGCCGTCAGCTACCTTTCCCTATACTAACCCAAGGAGCATGTGACTGCAGCACTGTGACTCCAGCTTATAAAGAGGCTGGGTCACATGATGCACCGGCCAATCACAGCCATGCCATTAGTAGGCATGGCTGTGATGGCTTCTAAGGGCAAACCAGTGAAACGCTTGTTGATTGGCTGCCCTGCAGCTTCTCAACACGTGGAGTAAAATAGCAGAACCCCGGACCGAACCCGAACGATTTTTGAAATGTCCGGGTCCGGGTCCGTGCCACGGACACCCAAAAGTTCGGTACGGACCCGAACGTTACAGTCCGGGTTCGCTCAACACTAATACTAGCCTACTATGTTTCTACATTGCAGGTGAATAAGAGGAAGTAAACCCATCAGCGGTTACCTCCTCTTTAACCACTTGCCGACCGCCAACCGCAGGTTGATGGCGACAAAGTGGTGCGATATCGCAAATCGCCGTCATCTGACGGCGGCTGCGAGATCGCTCACTGTGTTCGGGGAGGGCCAGGGAGCGGGTGCGGCGGCCTCGATCGCCGCCGGCTACCCGCGATGCCCCCCCCGGAGTGAAAGAACGGAGGTCCGTGTATGTAAACACGGACCTCCGTTCTGTGAAGGGGGAAGGGCTGTGATCACAGCCTTCCTCTACATGGAAGCTGTGATCGCTCCTCTTCCCCTGCTAGGGCAGCCCCCATACAGTTAGAACACGGCCAGGGAACACAGTTAACCCTTAGAGCGCCCCCTGCAGGTTAACCCCTTCACTGCCAATGGCATTTACACAGTAATCAGTGCATTTTCATAGCACTGATCGCTGTATAAATGCCAATGGTCCCAAAAAAGTGTCAAAATGGTCCGACATGTCCGAACCAATATCGCAGTACCGCTAAAAATCACAGATCGCCGCCATTACTAATAAAAAATAAATAAAAACCCCAAAAATGAATTCTCATCATCCGTAAACGCGGCCACTTTTGCGCAAACCAATCAATAAACGCCGATTGCGATTTTTTTAATCACAAATATGAGGAAGAATATAAATTGGCCAAAAACGGTGAGAAAAAATGTTTTTTGTATTTTAGCAAAAAGTAAGAAATTTGGGTTTTTTTGCAAAATTGTCGATCTTCTTTTGTTTATAGCGGCGATCAGAAATGACGCAGCAATGATCAAATACCACCAAAAGAAAGCTCTATTTGTGGGAAAAAAAAGGACGCAAATTTTGTTTGGGTACAACATCACACGACTGCGCAATTTTCAGTTAAAGCGACGCAGCGCCGAATCACAAAAAGGGCTCTGGTCCTAAAGTGTGAAATCCTTCCGGGGCTGAAGTGGTTAAGTTTCATGTGCGCGTAAAGGGAGGTGTCCCAATACTTTTGGTAATATAGTGCATCTATCTATCTATATATGAAACATTTTTAAATGTATTAATATAAAAAATATTGTTATATATATATATATCAATCATCATAACAACATATATATGTTATTTATAATTTTATTAATAAAAAATATTTTATATTAAAATATAGATTATAAATATTATAAGAATAAAAAATATATTTATTAATGATAAATAGCAATAATAATAATAAAAGGCTCTACAAGGATGGTATTAAGTCTACAGTGAACTCAAGTGGGAATGCATAGGTGTGGGTGCTTCCCATGGCTGCTTGCCATCATGGCCCCCATGTGGCTGCCTCCCGTCACGGCTCAGGTGGATGGCCTGGTGGGTGTGCAAGGTCACTGTGTAAGAAGTCATATTAATAGAGAGAACATAACATAAGAATTTCAGTGTTTACACAGTAACATTACCCCAATGCGATAAGATACCACACCTCCTACCATGAGCTCTTAAAAAGAATTTGCTGGAGAGCCGGTTTAGACTTTTTCATTTTTCTATTGTGTGAAATACTACAACCTCATTGTATTACAGAACTGCCCTGCAATAATCCCAGTCATTTCCTTTCATTATCTGTTTGACAGGACTTGATGGATGTCATGGGTAAAACCCAGGTCATCAGTGAGTAGTACCGGTTTTGAGGAGCACTCAATCCTAGAGCACCTTGTGAGGCTGCACAATGCTCCAGGGCTGCGGCCCTCTGGTTTGCCCATATGGTAATGGCGGATGTGCTGGTAATCAGGAGTGACATAATAGACCTGGGAAGGCGCCGTTCAGGCAGAGTTTTCTTTTTCCTGCCAATTAGGCCTCATACACACGGACGTTTTTTACCGCCGGCGGTTTCTGGCGTTTTTTGCAGCTCTCCATGGCCCCATAAAAACGCAGACGTTTTTGAGCTGTAGATGGCGTCGGCGTTAGTGAGCTGAAACTAGAACCCACGGCCAGCGCGTTCTGAGGCTGTAACCTTTTGGCGTTTTTTGACGCCGATGCAAAACGCCAACTAATACTGTACCAGCGTTAACCGGCGTTTTTTGACGCCAACGTTTTTAGGTTGAAAAATAGGGATGATTTTTTTTAAAAAACGCCTATTGAGCCGACACTCACTAACGCCGAAAAAAGGCTGATTTTTTTTCCTTGACGTCGGGCCCAACGTTTTGTTTATTTTTTTAGAAACGTCCGTGTGTATGAAGCCTAAATATCTATTTCACCATCAATGTCTTGCATACAGCTGGTAGCCAGCTAAGGAAGAGAATGCTGAGTATTGGTGTCCAGCAGCCAGCCATCTCCTTTTTTACACAGAATGGGAAGCAAAACCTCCATGACATGTAGAACAGACATGGAAGGTCAGGGAGCGGTCATGAGGAAGGTCAGGTAATGGTTAGAGGGAAGCTCACGAGAAGTTTAGAGAAGAAGGCCTGAGAGGAGGTCACAGAGGAGGTTGTGAAGGTGGTCATGGGAGGAGAAGAGTAGATCAGGGTTTCTCAACCAGGGTTCCTCCAGAGGTTGCTAGGGGTTCCTTGAGCAATGGTCAATTTCTACCTCTGAGATAAATTCCCAATGACACCATTGATCTTTTTAGCGATCCTTAAGGGGGTAATTCTTCCCAATGACCACAAGTGTAAGGAGCATTCTTCCCATTGACCATCACACTAATGTATCAGTTGTAGATTTTTACTTTTTAGCAGGGGTACCCCGACACCGGAGAATTATTTCAAGGGTTCCTCAGTGTTGGAAAGGTTGAGAAAGGCTGGAGTAGATGAAGGGAAGGTAAGAGAAAAAATGTCAGGGAGAAGCTCAAGGAAAGATCCAGAGAGAGGTTTATAAGAAGGTAGGAGAAAAGGTAAGAGGTAGGTAAAGGGGAAGGTAAGGGAGAATGTCGTGGGGAGGTCTAAGTTGAAGGCCAGGGATAAAGTGAAAAGGAAGGTCAGGTGGTAAAACCAGGAAGAAGAATGTCTGGAGGTAGATCAGGGAAAAAGCCAGGGGGGAATATAAGGAAGAAGGTCAGAAAGAAGGCTGGGAAGGAAGGTCTTGGACTGGGGAGGGCTGGCAGCCTGATGCCTCGTACACACGGTGCAACGGTCGTACGACCGAACGGCCCAAATCATATGTTGGCTGTTGTATCTTGCCTACTGACCTGGTGCGGACGCTGTCATACGAAGTCCCGCCTCCTGGACCGGCTCCTATAATTGACATCATCCATGGTAGGGCCGGCCCTGGGTGTCCCCCCTCTGCTTGCAGTTAGTTGGCGTCTGTGCCCCTGGCCCTACTTCCTCCACAAAAAGAAAATATTGTCAGCGGGCAATGGCCGCTGGCCTTTTCAAATGTATGTTAAGGTGGCCTGGTGGGCAATTGCCACCCTGCCCCCTAGCCCAGCCCTCCCCTGGTCTTGGAGAAGGTCAAGTAAGGTGCAATGAGAAAGTCATGGTAAGGGATAATGTCAAGGGTAAGGCCAGAGAGAAGGCCAGGAGAAAGGTTAGGGTTGATGGTCAGGGAAAAGCAGGGGAGAAGGTTATGGGAAGGGCAGGGATAAATTCACAAGGCTGGACAATGGGAAGTCCAGAGAAAAAGGAGGAAGATTTTTCAGAAAGGCCAGGGAGAAACTCAGGAAGAAGGAAAGGGAGAACGTGAGGAAGGCGGCCAGGAAAACAGGTCAAGGAGTAGGTGAAGACAGGTGCCAAAGAAAAGGTAAGGGAGAAGGTTATGGGACAGTAGGGGAAAGGGGTTGTGGAAGGGCAAAAAGAGAAAAAGTCTGGAGGCAGGACAGGGGGAAGGCCCAAGAGAAAGGAAGAAGTTCTAGGGGGAAGGCCAGTGAGATATTCTGGAGGAAGAAGGTCAGGAAGAAAGTCAGAGCCTCAGAGGGAAGGTAAGGAAGAAGGTAGCAATGGAAAAGGTCTGGGAAAAGATCAAGGCATGTGCCAGAGATAAGGACATGGAAAGGTTAGGGGAGCGCAAGGGAGAAGGTCAATGAGAAAGTCAGGAGAAAGGTCAAATGGAAGGGCAGGAAAAGGGTCAAAAGGAAGTTCAAGGGGAAGGTCAGGAAGGTGGCCAGGGAAATGGGTCAGGAAAGTGGCCAGAGAAATGGGTCCAAAAAATGGCCAGGGAATGGGTCAAGAAAATGATCAGGGAAATGGTCCAAGCAAGTGCCAGAGAGAAAGTCATGGAAAGGTTAGGGAGAAGGTCAGGGGAGAGTAAGGGAGAAGGTCATAGAGAAAGTCAGGAGAAAGGTCTGGAAGGCAGTTAGGGAGAAGGTAAAGGCAGGCACCAGAGATAAGGATTAGCTGATATCTCACCAACAATCTGTCTCCGACAGACATCTGCCTATCTATAGTCATATATCACCCAGAGAACGCAGGTGAGGAAATATTTACCTTCCGTGACACAGAAATTTCATAAGGGTGCAGACCAGAAGAATGAGTCATCAAACCGCAAATAAAATGACTTTGAGGCAAAGGGCAATCCAGAGAAGGGTTACAGCAGATGACATAGCACTGAGCTCACTCACACAATGGCGGCACTTACAGATATTTATATACTTTAAATCAGTGGCTGGAGTCAGGGAGGAAATGTCCTCGTTGAGGAAAATGTAATCTCATTACAACCATCTGGGTTGTAACACGCTCACTGCGGCATTGGTTTCCTGAAAAGTGACAAATGATGCAGAAGGCAATTTCAGCAGAATCGAGAGTAAGACAAGTTTTCAGGAAACAATGTCAGAGTGCACAGGCTGCAGAGAAAGGGAGTTTTATGTCACAATGCATCTGAGACAGGTGGGAGCTTAGGAGTTCATTAGCACAGACAGTAATCTGAGCTCCACCATTTCCAACAAAACAATTAAAAAAAAACAAAAAGCATCCTCAGTACAGCAGTGTGCTGGAAAAAAGTAATGCAATAAAGACTGACCTTACAGCACCGGAGTCCTGAGCTCAATCTTCACTCAAACCCCATGGACTGTACGTAGTCTTCTAAGTAAAATACTTTCTGGTCTAACTGGCCTTAGCCTAGGGTGACTAACTTTTTGGCTGTGATAGAGATGTTACAGTGTAAGCTCCTCTGGTGCAGAGACTGCTGGACTGGATCAGTGTTTTCTGTACAGCACTGCAGATTATGTCAGAGCTATATAAATGTATACAAATGAGGTGGAGACATTAGAGTGTAAGCTCCTCTAGTGTGACTTACTCAGTGTTCTCTGTACAGCACTATGGGACATGTTAGGGCTATATAAATATATAATAATAATAATAGTGTGTGACTGTGGTGGGACATTAGAGTGTAAGCTCTTGTGGTGCAGAGACGGTGACTGGATTGGCGTTCTCTGTACAGCACTACAGTATATGTCAGAGCTATATAAATGTATAATGTTGTAAGATATTAGAATGTAAGCTCCTCTGGTGCAGATACTGGTGTGAGTGGCTCAGTGTTCTCTGCACAGCTCTATGGTATATGTCAGAGCATTATAAATGTATAATATAAATAGTCTGGGACTGTGGAGGGACATTAGAGTGTAGGCTTCTCTGGTGCAGAGACTAATGTGAATGGTTCACTGTGCTCTGTACTACAATATATGTCGGAGGTATACAAGACATTGTGCTGCCTGGGTCCAAGAATGAAATGCTTGCCCCCCCCCCCCCCAAAAAAAAATACTCCCACCAAAAGGCCATCACATTCATCATTTTATATCATGATGATGAAAACTAAAATTACATTTATCAGGAAGTCAGATTTACATGCAACAGCACCTTGTCTATATGCAAAATTATATGACATACCATTATGTTCAATTCCAAGGGACGGGCCAGGACAGTATAGGGGCATGCTAGGGTAGTATATAGACAGGCTAGGGTAGTATATGGACAAGCTAGGGTAGTATATGGACAAGCTAGGGTAGTATATAGACAGGCTAGGGTAGTATATAGACAGGCTAGGGTAGTATATAGACAGGCTAGGGTAGTATATAGACAAGCTAAGGTAGTATAGGGGCAGGCTAGGGTAGTATATGGACAAGCTAGGATAGTATATAGACAGGCTAGGGTAGTATATAGACAGGCTAGGGTAGTATATAGACAAGCTAAGGTAGTATAGGGGCAGGCTAGGGTAGTATATAGACAGGCTAGGGTAGTATAGGGGCAGGCTAGGATAGTATATAGACAGGCTAGGGTAGTATATAGACAGGCTAGGGTAGTATATAGACAGTTTAAGGTAGTATATGGACAGACTAGGGCTGCCCCTCTCAAAGTGCTGCCTGGGTCCAATGGACCCACTGGGACCCATGGTAGGGCCGGCCCTGGAGGTATGTACTGTATGTAGAATATCTTTCAGCAATATTGTTTTTTTCATTGCATGGGAATTCAACAGGGCAGGGGCACAGGGGAGAATTATGCACTTCCTTTGCAGGGAATGTCAGTGTTCAGCTTTTTAAAAACAGGTTACTGAGTCTCTTAAAAGCAACACATCCTGGTCACCTTGCCTGAGCCTGTGATTGGATAGTGAAGGAGAAGCAGCACTCTAATGAGTCACCTCTTTGCTCTCTTCTTCTACCAGCGTGCTACCTGTCAGCATGAGCAGCACACCCACTTATCCTAATGCTGGCCCTCCCTATACAAGTCTGAGTGCTGTACTGGGATTAAATGAGGTTGATGCCAATCAAATTCAATGACTCCAGCTGTATTAGGATTGCCCCGGTGACTATCGTATAAAACAAAACTGCCCTTATATTTACCTTTCTAAATCTTTTTTTCTTTTTAAGAGCATCTGCCAGGAACTCTTGAGGAAAGCAAAGATTTGAATTCCTGCTACCTGGATAGATAAATACAAAGTCTACTTTTTACATGGTCATACCAGTTGTATCTTGTTAGGGTAATGACAGGTTCATAAAATATTTTTATTGGGTACAGAACTTCATTCATTGTTGTATTTCAATATCTGTTAAGTGTTAATAAAAATTATTTTCCTCTCACATCATTAACGCGTTTACATAATGATTGATTTTCTTTTAGGTGTCAGAATATATTTCCCTGTGAAGGTGATCAGAACACGGAGAGAATTTTTCATCCAATCTACTGTACATATTGTGGATAGATCCCCTATAATGATCCGGTATACATATTGTGGATAGATCCCCTATAATGATCCGGTATACATATTGTGGATAGATCCCCTATAATGATCCGGTATACATATTGTGGATAGATCCCCGTAATGATCCGATATACATATTGTGGATAGATCCCCTATAATGATCCGATATACATATTGTGGATAGATCCCCTATAATGATCCGGTATACATATTGTGGATAGATCTCCTATAATGATCCGGTATACATATTGTGGATAGATCCCCTATAATGATCCGGTATACATATTGTGGATAGATCCCCTATAATGATCCGATATACATATTGTGGATAGATCCCCTGTAATGATCCGATATACATATTGTGGATAGATCCCCGTAATGATCCGATATACATATTGTGGATAGATCCCCTATAATGATCCGATATACATATTGTGGATAGATCCCCTATAATGATCCGGTATACATATTGTGGATAGATCTCCTATAATGATCCGGTATACATATTGTGGATAGATCCCCTATAATGATCCGGTATACATATTGTGGATAGATCCCCTGTAATGATCCGATATACATATTGTGGATAGATCCCCGTAATGATCCGATATACATATTGTGGATAGATCCCCTATAATGATCCAATATACTGTACATATTGTGGATAGATCCCCTATAATGATCCGATATACATATTGTGGATAGATCCCCTATAATGATCCGATATACATATTGTGGATAGATCCCCTGTAATGATCCGATATACATATTGTGGATAGATCCCCTATAATGATCCAATATACTGTACATATTGTGGATAGATCTCCTATAATGATCCTGTATACATATTGTGGATAGATCTCCGGCTATAATGATCCGGTATACATATTGTGGATAGATCTCCTATAATGATCCGGTATACATGTTGTGGATAGATCCCCTATAATGATCCGATATACCTATTGTGGATAGATCCCCTATAATGATCCGGTATACATATTGTGGATAGATCTCCGGCTATAATGATCCGGTATACATATTGTGGATAGATCCCCTATAATGATCAGGTATACATATTGTGAATAGATCCCCTATAATGATCCGGTATACATATTGTGGATAGATTCCACTATAATGATCCAATATACTGTACATATTGTGAATAGATCCCCTATAATGATCCGGTATACATATTGTGGATAGATTCCACTATAATGATCCAATATACTGTACATATTGTGGATAGATCTTCTATAATGATCCGATATACCTATTGTGGATAGATCACCTATAATGATCCGATATATAGTCAGGTCCATAAATATTGGGACATCAACACAATTCTAATCTTTTTGGCTCTATACACTGCCACAATGGATTTGAAATGAAACAAACAAGATGTGCTTTAACTGCAGACTTTCAGCTTTAATTTGAGGGTATTTACATCCAAATCAGGTGAACGGTGTAGGAATTACAACAGTTTGTATATGTGCCTCCCACTTTTTAAAGGGACCAAAAGTAATGGGACAATTGGCTGTTCAGCTGTTCCATGGCCAAGTGTGTGTTATTTCCTCATTATCCCATTTACAAGGAGCAGATAAAAGGTCCAGAGTTCATTTCAAGTGTGCTATTTGCATTTGGAATCTGCTGCTGTCAACTCTCAATATGAGATCCAAAGAGCTGTCACTATAAGTGAAGCAAGCCATCATTAGGCTGAAAAAACAAAACAAACCCATCAGAGAGATAGCAAAAACATTAGGTGTGGCCAAATCAACCGTTTGGAACATCCTTAAAAAGAAAGAACGCACCGGTGAGCTCAGCAACACCAAAATCCCCGGAAGACCACGGAAAACAACTGTGGTGCATGACCAAAAAATTCTTTCCCTGGTGAAGAAAACACCCTTCACAACAGTTGGCCAGATCAAGAACACTCTCCAGGAGGTAGGTGTATGTGTGTCAAAATCAACAATCAAGAAAAGACTTCACCAGAGTGAATACAGAGGGTTCACCACAAGATGTAAACCATTGGTGAGCCTCAAAAACAGGAAGGCCAGATTAGAGTTTGCCAAACAACATCTAAAAAAGCCTTCACAGTTCTGGAACATCCTATGGACAGATGAGACCAAGATCAACTTGTAGCAGAGTGATGGGAAGAGAAGAGTATGGAGAAGGAAAGGAACTGCTCATGATCCAAAGCATACCACCTCATCAGTGAAGCATGGTGGTGGTAGTGTCATGGCGTGGGCATGTATGGCTTCCAATGGAACTGGTTCTCTTGTATTTATTGATGATGTGACTGCTGAAAAAAGCAGCAGGATGAATTCTGAAGTGTTTCGGGCAATATTATCGGCTCATATTCAGCCAAATGCTTCAGAACTCATTGGACGGCACTTCACAGTGCAGATGGACACTGACCCGAAGCATACTGCGAAAGCAATCAAAGAGTTTTTTAAGGGAAAGAAGTGGAATGTTATGCAATGGCCAAGTCAATCACCTGACCTGAATCCGATTGAGCATGCATTTCACTTGCTGAAGGCAAAACTGAAGGGAAAATGCCCCAAGAACAAGCAGGAACTGAAGACAGTTGCAGTAGAGGCCTGGCAGAGCATCACCACGGATGAAACCCAGCGCCTGGTGATGTCTATGCGTTCCACACTTCAGGCTGTAATTGACTGCAAAGGATTTGCAACCAAGTATTAAAAAGGGAAAGTTTGATTTATGATTGTTAATCTGTCCCATTACTTTTGGTCCCTTAAAAAGTGGGAGGCACATATACAAACTGATGTAATTCCTACACCGTTCACCTGATTTGGATGTAAATCCCCTCAAATTAAAGCTGAAAGTCTGCAGTTAAAGCACATCTTGTTCATTTCATTTCAAATCCATTATGGTGGTGTATAGAGCCAAAAAGATTACAATTGTGTTGATGTCCCAATATTTATGGACCTGACTTTGTGGATGTGACATTGTGGATAGATCCCCTATAATGATCCGGTATACATATTGTGTATAGATCCCCTATGATGATCCGGTATACATATTGTGGATAGATCTCCTATAATGATCTGGTATACATATTGTGGATAGATCCCCTATAATGATCTGGTATACATATTGTGGATAGATCTCCTATAATGATCCGGTATACATATTGTGGATAGATCTCCTATAATGATCCAATATACCTATTGTGGATAGATCTCCTATAATGATCCGGTATACATATTGTGGATAGATCTCATATAATGATCCGGTATACATATTGTGGATAGATCCCCTATAATGATCCGGTATACATATTGTGGATAGATCCCCTATAATGATCCGATATACATATTGTGGATAGATCCCCTACAATGATCCGGTATACATATTGTGGATAGATCTCCTATAATGATCCGATATACATATTGTGGATAGATCTCCTATAATGATCCGGTATACATATTGTGGATAGATCTCCTATAATGATACGATATACATATTGTGGATAGTTTCGCTATAATGATCCGGTATACATATTGTGGATAGATCTCCTATAATGATCCGGTATACATATTGTGGATAGATCCCCTATAATGATCCGGTATACATATTGTGGATAGATCCCCTATAATGATCTGGTATACATATTGTGGATAGATCGCCTATAATGATCCGGTATACATATTGTGGATAGATCCCCTATAATGATCCGGTATACATATTGTGGATAGATCTCCTATAATGATCCGGTATACATATTGTGGATAGATCCCCTATAATGATCCGATATACATATTGTGGATAGATCTCCTATAATGATCCGGTATACATATTGTGGATAGATCTCCTATAATGATACGATATACATATTGTGGATAGATCTCCTATAATGATCCGGTATACATATTGTGGATAGATCTCCTAGAATGATCCGGTATACATATTGTGGATAGATCTCCTAGAATGATCCGGTATACATATTGTGGATAGATCTCCTAGAATGATCCGGTATACATATTGTGGATAGATCTCCTAGAATGATCCGGTATACATATTGTGGATAGATCCCCTATAATGATCCGGTATACATATTGTGGATAGATCCTCTAAAACGGTCCCATTTTAGCAGAAGGTCTTTGCGCTGCACGGCAGGAAGCGTCTTATCTGCTCATTCTGAAGAGTTGGAGGTTCACGCCAATGACAACGCCCTTCATTTAGCCGCCTGAAGGTCAGACTCATGCTGCTGCCATACAATATCAGGGGGACAAGACTTCTTTTTGTTCAAAGTCCTCCAAAGAATACACAAGATGCAACAAGTACGGCGGATTTATTGAGCACTCCGACTCTATAGATTGCATCATTCTTCTGATTAGCAGTAATTATAGGACAGTGCAGGTCTCGGCTTGACAGATAGAAAGTGAGATCCTCACATATTTCATGCCTTCCCCCGCTTCCGGCCTACAATCCACCGAAATTCTGCATACCTGACAATCCTAGGAATTCCAGGATATGGCTGAGCGGGGGCTACCCAGGATCAGGCAGGTGTGGAACCGTCCTCAGATTTCATCATCCTGTACAAGGAGACCTTTCAGAAGAGTGCCAGGGCCTTTGTTTTTTACTAGTTTACACTTGTGCCACGCAAGTGCCTCCAAATTTAGGTATTTTTGTAAAATTAAATAGCAAAAATTTCTTGAGACATTTGTGTGTTTTTGACTTCAACCTGTGCACCCCCCATGTCCCCTTCTCTTTAAGTGTTGCCCCTCCTGCCTCCCTCCCCATCTATGTACCTCCCCCCTCCCACCTGTGCATCATGCTCATCCAATCCTATGTCCCCCTCCTGTGCCCCCCCACCTGTGCCCCCTGCTCATCCAATCCCATGTCCCCATAGACGCGCGCACATAGGGTGGCAGGTGTGCCTGGGCACACCCTAATCACCCTGTACTGTGCAGATTCCCCCTGATGCCTGGCTGCAGAGACAGGGACTGGGGTATCTCTGTCCTCAGTCTCTTTCTCTGTCTCAAAAGTGAGGCATCAGGGGTCTGTTTAGACCCCTAATATTTCACCACAGCCCCCCAGCAGGGCTCCTAAAAGAATTGTATAAAAATAGAATATTGTAAAAAAAAGAATAAAAAACAAAAAAATTGTTAAAAAAAATTCTAAAATACAATAAAAATAAACTACTGACAAGATCTCTGCCCTACTGACACCGTCCTCTGCCCTTCTGACACACACACACTCGTGTTTGTTTGCACTTTTGTGGTGCACACCCTAATACAATAGGCTGCACACACCTATGCATGTCCCCCTCCTGTGCCCCCTGCCACCTGTTCCCCATGCTCATCTAATCCCATGTCTCCCTCCTGTGCCTCCCCTCCGACCTGTGCTCCATGCTCATCCAATCCCATGTCACCCTCCCATGCCCCCCTCCCACCTGTGCCCCATGCTCATCGTACCCTAATCTACTCGTACCCCTTGTCCACCGTCCCCCGTGTCCTCCCCCTGTACGTATCCACACACGTCGGATAACATAATCCCACACGTGGTGTTTTCACGTTTGTTTGTGCTCACACACACACAGTCTTCCCGTCTCCTGCCACAGTCATCCCGTCTCTAGAACAGTCATCAAATAAAAATAACATAAAATCTTAAAAAAAATTGTTAAAA
>BLSH010069052.1:120158-135052 GCA_018402905.1 Glandirana rugosa | reverse complement strand
CACCATGATTCTTCATCACCCCCCCATCACCATCATCACCATTATTGTCAATCACCATCATCACCCTCCATCATCACCATGATTCTTCATCACCCCCCATCATCATCGTCAATCACCATCATCATTCTTCATCATCACCATGATTCTTCATCACCCCCCATCACCATCATCGTCAATCACCATCATCACCATGATTCTTCATCACCCCCCATCACCATCATTGTCAATCACCATCATCATTCTTCATTATCACCCTCCATCATCATCATCAACATCATCACCATGATTCTTCATCACCCCCCATCACCATCATCATCGTCATTCTTCCTCATCACCCTCCATCATCATTCTCCATTGTCATCATAATCAATCATTCTTCATCACCCTCACCATGATTCTTCATCACCATCAATCACCCTCCATCATCATCACCATGAATCAATCATCAGCATGAATCATCAATCATCACCATCAATATGAATCATCATGAATCTTCATCACCATCATCACCATGAATGATCATTATTTATCACAATGAATCATCACCCCCACCACGATTCATCATCATCATGCACACCCAGTTACTGAAACATAGGATGATGAAGGGGAGACTCTGTAGCCCCTGAAATGAGGGGCGTTGTTACCTTTGCACTCCAGTAACATAACAAGTACTTTGTCAGGACAGGAAACTTCCACAAAGGGGACGCAGACAAAACACTACTTTAGTAGAGTGGGGAAGGATTAGAACTCCTGACAATGTTTTTATTGCAGTCTGTGCCTTTGTCTCCTGGTGACAACCAATCCCATAATTTCTTGTATGGGTGTCACAGGGGCAGGAAGTAAGGGAAAATCTGTCCAAAGGGGGGTCACAGACAAATAGTAACCTTGCCCACTCCATCCAAGTTGAAGTTGAGATGTACAGTAATCTGACGCATATGTTCCGTTGTTACGATGGTCAAACACAACATGAATTTTGGCAGACATTGCATTGCCCCAACTGGCAATAAGTCTTTTTTTGAAGACAGAATCAGAGATGCAGCAATCATCAGGCCATTATAGAGATGAGGTTACTGAGCACATCCCAGACAGGCAGTGCGGGGCTTCAAGGTACTTTCTCAGGAAGCTCAGATCTCTGGCAGGGAAAGCCCCCAATACAGCAATCAGCCAGCGCTGACTTTATACTGGGAGCAGTAATGAGGGTCCTGAGACCCCTGCACTTCCAGGAAGGCAGGTGGCACTTCAGGGTGGCATCGTGAGAACAATAACTTTATCCTCTTCATCCCAGTGCCAGAGGAAAAGAGGACATTGCCACCCTCCAGCATTGTCTGCTTTATGATTTTGGAAGACAATCTCCATCAGCATGAATCATCAATCATCACCATCAATATGAATCATCATGAATCTTCATCACCATCATCACCATGAATGATCATTATTTATCACAATGAATCATCACCCCCACCAGGATTCATCATCATGCACACCCAGTTACTGAAACATAGGATGATGAAGGGGAGACTCTGTAGCCCCTGAAATGAGGGGCGTTGTTACCTTTGCACTCCGGTAACATAACAAGTACTTTGTCAGGACAGGAAGAGACAGGAAACTTCCGCAAAGGGGACGCAGACAAAACACTACTTTAGTAGAGTGGGGAAGGATTAGAACTTCTGACAATGTTTTTATTGCAGTCTGCGCCTTTGTCTCCTGGTGACAACCAATCCAATCATTTCTTGTATGGGTGTCACAGGGGCAGGAAGTAAGGGAAAATCTGTCCAAAGGGGGTCACAGACAAATAGTAACCTGACAAGTTTGAACCCTTAACCACTCCAATGAAGTTGAGATGTACAGTAATCTGACTCATATGTTCCGTTGTTACGATGGTCAAACACAACATGAATTTTGGCAGACATTGCATTGCCCCAACTGGCAATAAGTCTTTTTTTGAAGACAGAATCAGAGATGCAGCAATCATCAGGCCATTATAGAGATGAGGTTACTGAGCACATCCCAGACAGGCAGTGCGGGGCTTCAAGGTACTTTCTCAGGAAGCTCATATCTCTGGCAGGGAAAGCCCCAATACAGCAATCAGGCAGCGCTGACTTTATACTAGGAGCAGTAATGAGGGTCCTGAGACCCCCGCACTTCCAGGAAGGCAAGTGGCACTTCTGGGTGGCATCGTGAGAACAATAACTTTATCCTCTTCATCCCAGTGCCAGAGGAAAAGAGGACATTGCCACCCTCCAGCATTGTCTGCTTTATGATTTTGGAAGACAATCTCTGAACATTTTGGCCTTGTAGTATGAAATGAAACCAACCTCTGACAACGTTCTGCCTGGACCAACATACTAGTCATTACACACAATGAAGTCTGAACAGAGAACTCCCCCAACTTTCTCAGGAGGAAGACGCTCTCAGCTTCTGAGATGTGGATTAGTGATATGCAGCACAGGTACCACAGCTTATTTATAAAGGTCAAAATTGGTGATAAAACATTTCTCCAAGAGGAAGGCTCATTGTCAGAGATTCACCTGTTTATAAATCGGCTCCAGGGAGTCTGTGCTCATTTCCCCCCATTCACACCCTGGGGTCTGTTTATAAAAAGTTAATGGACAAATATCACAAGCATTTACCCAGCCGTCATAAATTTTCCCCGTATTTTGACGGAAATCATTATTTTCTGTGATCGTCAGCTCCATCTAGTGGCCATAATGTAGTATTTTCCTGATTGAGATATTTCAGTGAAATACAGCATTATGGCCACTAGATGGAGCTGACAATCATAAGAAGTACATGATTATTTCTTATCGTTGTCAGCTCCATCTAGTGGCCATAATGTTGTGTTTCACTGAAATACCTCAATCGCGAAAACCACATTATGGCCACTAGATGGAGCTGACAATCAGAAAATATGAAGATAAGAAATAATCATGTTAGACAAAATACAGTGAAAATGTGATATGGCTGGGCAAATGCTTGCGATAGGAAAAAAGACCCCGTAGTGTGAGCCATTAGGCTATTTTCTCCCCAGGTTTATTGTTATTCATTCATAAAGAGGAGGGAATCAGGAAAATACAAAATGATGGCCACTAGATGGAGCTGATGACCTTAGTAAGAAAGTATTTATTCCCTATGATTATTAGCTCCATCTACTGGCTATATTTGGTATTTTCCTGATTAAGGTATTTCAGGGAAACATTGCATTACGGCCAGTAGATGGAGCTTACAATCATAAGAAATAGGCATATTAGACAAATTACAAGGAAAATTTGTTGAGGCTTGGCGAACGCTTGTGATATTCCTTGCTGTGTTTTTTTTTTTTTTTTAATGGCCCACCCTATAGTGTGAGCCATTAGGCTATTTTCTCTCCAGGTTTATTGCCATTTATTCATACAGAAGAGTGAATCAGAAAAATACCAAAATTGCGTCCACTAGATGGAGCTGATGAGTAAATAAGTATTTCCTATGATTATCAGCTCCATCTAGTGGCTATACTTAGTATATCCCTGATTAGGGTATTTCAGGAAAACACTGCATTATGGTTACTAGATTTACAATCATAAAAAAATAGGCATATTAGACAAAATACAGGGTACATTTGTGGAGGCTGGGCGAATGCTTGTGATAGTCATACAGTAATCTTAGATTTATTTTCTATCAAATTGTCAGCTCCATCTAGTGGCTATAATTTGGTATTTTTCTGAATAAGATATTTCAGGGAAACACTGCATTATTGCCACTAGATGGAGTTTAAAATCATAAGAAATAAGCATATTAGACAAAATATGGAGAAAATTTGAGGCTGGGTGAATGCTTGTGATATCTGTCCAGGAAAATTTTATAAATAGACCTGTTAGTGTGTATTTTTAGGGCATTTCCTCCCCGGGTTGGATGGTTTCATACAGAAGAGTGAATCAGGAAAATACCAAATTATGGCCACTAGATGGAGCTGATGATCTTAGTAAATAAGTATTTCTTTTCTATGATTGTCAGCTCCATCTAGTGCCAATAATTTGGTATTTTCCTGATTAAGGTATTTCAGGGAAACACTGCATTATGGCCATTAAGTGGAGCCTACAATCATAAGAAATAAGCATATTAGACAAAATACAAGGATATTTTTTTGGGGCTGGGTGACCCCTTAGTATGCATTTTTAGGGTATTTCCTCCTCCCTCCACCCATACAAAAGAGTGAATCAGGAAAATACCAAAATTATGGCCACTAGATGGAGCTGATGATCTTATTAAATAAGTATTTCCTATGACTGTCAGCTCCATCTAGCAGCCATAATGTGGTATTTTCCTGATTTACTCTTTATAAATAAAAAACATTTGAGCTGGAGATAAACTAAACTAACAGCATTCGATTTTGCCCTCATTCACACAGAACAAATGTACGTGCATACCAAATTATGGCCACTAGATGGAGCTAATGATCTTATTAAATAAGTATTTATGTTCTATGATTGTTAGCTCCATCTGGTGGCTATAATTTGGTATTTTCCTGAAAAAGGTATTAGAGGGAAAAAACTGCATTATGGCCATTAGGTGGAGCCTACAATCATAAAAAATAAGCATATTAGACAAAATACAGGGACATTTTGTTGGGCTGGGTGACCCCTTAGTGTGCATTTTAGGGTATTTCCTCCCCAGGTTGAATGGTATCCATCCATACATAAGGGTGAATCAGGAAAATACCAAAGCTATGGCCACTAGATGGAGCTGATGAGCTTTTAAAATACGTATTTCCCATGATTGTCAGCTCCATCTAGTGGCCATAATGTTATGTTTCACTGAAATACCTCAATCGGGAAAATGCTACATTATGGCCACTAGTTGGAGCTGACAATCAGAAAATATGAAGATAAGAAATAAACATGTTAGACAAAATACAGTGAAAATGTGATATGGCTGGGCAAATGCTTGCGATAGTAAAAAAGACCCCGTAGTGTGAGCCATTAGGCTATTTTCTCCCCAGGTTTATTATTCATTCATACAGAAGAGTGAATCAGGAAAATACAAAATGATGGCCACTAGATGGAGCTGATGACCTTAGTAAGAAAGTATTTATTCCCTATGATTATTAGCTCCATCTACTGGCTATATTTGGTATTTACCTGAGTAAGGTATTTCAGGGAAACATTGCATTACGGCCACTAGATGGAGCTTACAATCATAAGCAATATGCATATTAGACAAGTTACAAGGAAAATTTGTTGAGGCTTGGCGAACGTTTGTGATATTCCTTGCTGTGTTTTTTTTTTTTTTATATATTTTTTCTATAATTTGGTATTTTCCTGAAAAAGGTATTAGAGGGAAAGAACTGCATTATGGCCATTAGGTGGAGCCTACAATCATAAAGAATAAGCATATTAGACAAAATACAGGGACATTTTGTTGGGCTGGGTGACCCCTTAGTGTGCATTTTAGGATATTTCCTCCCCAGGTTGAATGTTATCCATCCATACATAAGGGTGAATCAGGAAAATACCAAAGCTATGGCCACTAGATGGAGCTGATGAGCTTTTAAAAAACGTATTTCCCATGATTGTCAGCTCCATCTAGTGGCAATAATTTAGTATTTTCCTGAATAAGGTATTTCAGGGAAACATTGCATTACGGCCACTAGATGGAGCTTACAATTATAAGAAATAGGCATATTAGACAAAACACAGGGAAAATTAGTTGAGTCCGGGTGACCCCTTAGAGTGCATGCTTAGGGTATTTCCTCCCCGGGTTGAATGCTATCCATCCATACAGAAGAGTGAATCAGGACATTACCAAAATTATGGCCACTAGATGGAGCTGATGATCTTATTAAATAAGTATTTCCTATGACTGTCAGCTCCATCTAGCACCTATAATGTGGTATTTTCCTGATTTACTCTTTGATAATGAAAAACATTCGAGTTGGAGATAAACTAGCCTAACAACATTCGATTTTGCCCTCATTCGCACAGAACGAATGTTACATGCAGTATCACAGTATGAATAGCTCTGAACATTTTATATAAATATACCCATAAGTGTGATATAAGCAGTGTTGGGGGCTGCAATTTAGTGGAATTTTCAATACAAACGACGACTTTCTAAAAGTCTAAGAACTCCAACCTCCTTTAAGGTGGAATATTCAGATCCATGGATAAGCCCAATGGTGACCGGTTCACTTTAAGGCGGATCCCTCATTTAAGGTGGTATTACGTAATAAAGCCTGAACATAGACATAGAGATCTGGAACAATCCTCCCCGCCCGGCCAGAAATATGTCAGTTATGTGAACTATTTCAGATGGTAAAGTTCAATGTATTGAGGCTTTCATGGTATGTATCCCGTCTGCGCTCAGCTGGCAGCATGCGATATGGGAGGCTGCATGCGGCACGGGTGGCTGTTGGGAACGCCACAACAATTTAAATCAAAAACGACATAAAGCTCAACTCCAGCCAAAACTTTTTTCCCCCTTTGTTTTAGCCCCCCATTCCCACTGAATGCGGCTTTGAAATCATGCGACTTCACTTGAAATCGCACAATTTCAAAGCCGCAGGTCAGTGCGACTTGGCTGACATCTGTGCGACTTCAGGCACAGAGACCTAGGCAAGTCGCACCGGAAATCGCAAAAAAAATGGTGCAGGAACTTTTTTCAAGTCGGTGAGGCAGGCCAAGTCGGTGTTATACACCAATGTGAACAGTTCCATTGCCGACAATAGGGTGCGACTTGGCATGCGATTTGGACCTGTCGAATGGTGGTTCAGATGAAGTGTTGGAAAGGGTAGGAAGATATCCCCTCACTTCCTGTCCTAATGAGAGGTGTCACTGGAACAGGAAGTAGCAGGAATCTCCCCAGTGGGGGTAAAAAACCTGGCAGAGGCTCCAACCCTTCCTCACGCCATCCAGAGCTGAGCAATGTTATGTATGGAATTGGAAGGAGGTCAGACAGCACTGGGAAACAATACAGAGACATGGGCAGAGCCCCATCATTTTTCTATCTGTGGGGTTTGGGGTGGAAACTGAAGGTATCAGATGGGCACATTGGCCTTCTTGGGAATAATGGAAGGGAAACCATCTAGATCAGGGGTGTCATTGGGGGTCGCATCAACATTATGGTTGTCCTCAAAGGGCCGGTTGTATCTGTAAGACAAAATGTCCAGAACACCCAGCCCCCTTACATAATTTGTCAAGAAACCCCCCACCATCAGATATCAAGAGTCCCCCACCCTCCCATACATGACAGTGCACCCCCCTTACCTTATGCTGCTGCTGGGAAGAAGCTGGAAGCAGAGCTGGGAAGTAGAACATGCAGAGTCTGGGGGAGGACCAGAGGAGGGCTTGAGTCAGCTGAATGTTAAGACAAGGGGATGCTGCACAGAGAGGCATAGGATCTGTAGGAAGAGTGGTGTCCTCCTCTCTGTTACAGACTGCTGAAACCAGCCTGGGAAACAGACAGTGCAGGGTCTGGAGGAGGACAAAAGGAGGGCTGGAGTCAGCTGCCAAAGTCTGCTGAATGCTGAGAACAGGGAAGACGGAGACGAGGAGATGCTGCGGCTGCACAGGGGATACAGGATCTGTAAGAAAAGTTCTGTCCTCCTCTCAGCTGCCGACTGCTGAGGCAAGCCTCTCCGCAGCTGGGATGCAGACAGTGCAGGGTGTGCAGGAGGACCAGAGGAGGGCTGGAGCCAGCTGACAAAGTCTGCTGAATGGTGAGACCAGGGAAAGCGGAGATGAGGAGGTGTTGCAGCTGCACAGAGGATACAGGATCTGTAGGAGTTCTGTCCTCCTCTCAGCTGCCGACTGCTGAGGCAAGCCTCTCCACAGCTGGGAAGCAGACAGTGCAGGATCTGGAGGAGGACCAGAGAAGGGCTGGAGTCTGCTGAATGCTGAGACCAGGGGAGGCGGAGATGAGGAGGTGCTGCGGCTGCATGGAGGATACAGGATCTGTAGGAGTTCTGTCCTCCTCTCAGCTGCCAAATGCTGAAACAAGCCTCTCCACATCTGGGAAGCAGACAGTGCAGGGCAGAATTTAGCCTGCGAGCCTTGTGTTTGACACATGTGATCTAGATAAAAAAGACTTGTAAATAGCTCAGTACTAGGGCTGCCAATAAGTACAGGCAGGCCTCCTGAATGGGGCTTAATTGAGTCAGCCAGGAGGCTGCACGGGGCTCCATATGGTGGCCCTTGGGTGAATGTATGAAACAGCCCCCGCACTGCAGGGGTGAGAGCTAGGGTTGTCACCTCATCCCTTTAAACCCAAACACATATTAATTACACAGCTTCTGTGGCTGATTAAGGTGGTAATTAAACTCACTTGGTGCCTCATCTGCATTAAATTAGCCACAGAACAACCTGTGTAATTCATATGTGTCCTGGATTAAAGGGATGAGGTGGCAATCCTAGTGAGAGCTTGTAGAGCAATTCTTTCCATGATGATTGGTCAGGACAGAGCCTAGGAGAGACTCTCCAACAAAGCGCTAGGTGGGCACTAATGGGGCAAGGCACCGGCAATCATGGCACTAATGGAGGCAGAAGGATGGGGGGGGGGGGGTCCCAAGCATGGGGAGACTGGAGGAGGTCAGGTAGGCAATATGTGGCCTCAATATTTCTAATAGTGGACCAACTTAGCCCAATTCAGAATTTGGGGTGATTATGGTAAAATAAACTGATTGTGACCCCCTGATCTGTAACATAGAGAACACAGCTGGGAATTGGGGTACATGAATGTGTATATAATTCAGAATTCAGAACTAAACTCTAATCAAATAAATATAACCCTGCACAAACAGTTTACCTGTAAAAATCAGTACTGTCCATCTGGCAAACACTGCTCCGCTTGCACCTCTGCATTCCATTACTGAGGGTCAGGCTGGGGATCCCCCTCAGTCCTCTCAAAGAGGTCTCCTGATGTCTTTGCACAGCACTAAAAACTCCCCAAATTCCCCCAACTGAGCTGCTTCCCCCAATCTGCTGTCAGTGCCATCAGCTGCTGCAGTCCTGCTCTGTGCTGCAGTGACACCTAGTGTCCAATATGCAGAATGCAGAAATTGCCCCACACTGTGCTATTACCTGTCAGTCTGTACACTTTGTGACCCCTGTGGGGATAGTGATGGGTCACAGTCCAGGTTGGGGGTCACTGTGACATTTAATTTTTCAATTTAGGATGTTAAAGTGGCATAACCCACAGCAACCTTTCATACAATGGGGTAAATGTTGGTTGCATTTTCATAGTTTTAATGGGCTGCTTAATTTCCTAATATTCCAGTATTGTATTGTAAAGTAGCTGTAAATATATTTCAATACCCAGGGAAGGGATGTGGACAGGGCAGGTGAGGGGCACAAAGCTGAGGGTGAACAATAACTAATACAGGCACCCTAGGGTGGTCACAGCCCACCTTAAGCAGGTAAACATGATTTATCAAAATGAGTATCTCCACTACTGTGAGGGGCATCAAGGCAAAAGGTTGGGATGGCATATGCCAGGAAGTTCTGGTTACCTGTGTATCCTCATCATACTGACCCAGCTTACTGCTCCTCTTGGGTTTTACCTGCACAGCTACACAGGTCCAGGTTCCAGGTCTGTGGCTCAGTATGGTCCAGTAAGGGGTTCTACCACTCACATGCACAGTTCTTTGCCCACTGTAGGAGCACAGCCCTTTCTTTGAAGACACATTATTATTATTATTATTATTGTTGTTGGTATAATAAAAATAACAATAATGGCAATAATAATAATAACAAAACAAATAATATTAATAACCCTAGTATACTTAGTATTATTATTGTTGCTGTTGTTAGTAAATAATAAAATTAATAACAGTAATAATAATAATTCTATTATTATTGATATCGTTATTATTGTTGTTTTAATAAATATAACAATGGTAATAATAATAATAATAACTCTATTAATATTGTTATTATTATTTTTGTTATAATAAAAACAGTAACAATAGCAATAATAATAACAACAAAAAATATATTATCATCATTATTATTAATTCTATTAATGTTGTTGTTGTTATAATAAAAATAATACAATGGTAATAATAATAATCATTCTATTATTTGATTTTTGTTGTTCTTTTGTTATTATTGTTGCTGTTATCAAAACAATAACAACGGTGATAATAATAATAACATTAACCAAATAACAATATACTTATTATTATTATTGTTGTTGTTATAATAAAAAATAATACAATGGTAATAGTAATAATAATATTAATAAGTATTGTTATTATTAATATTGTTATTATTATATAATTGTTATTTTTATGCTTATTTTTTTTATTATTTGACCAGTTAAAAAAAATGAGTGTACATTTGATTTCATTCAGGACTTGATAAAAAAAATCAGTTGGCTCCACTTAAAGTGTTACTAAACCCAGGACCCTGCATATCTGGTCTCCCACAGTACACGGAGCATGGAAAGGCAATTATTTCAGTACATATAAACTGCTAATTACTTTTTCTCATCAGCAGTATATAGCAGTCTTGTGACTTCTATCAGTGTCTGGTTAAAGCTTGTAGGAGGAGTTTTCCTTTTCCCCTGACTGTCCTATGAGGCTGTATGACCCCTGACCCTCTGGACAGTGCTGATTGGCCCTGTGCTGATCACATGTACCCTCTCTAGCAATACACACCAAACGGAGCATGTGCAGAGTGCCTCCAAGACTCTGTACTATCAGCAGATGGTTTGGGGACTGTGGAAGAAGGTGAGGATCAGAGAAGACAGGATCAAACAGCCTTTATACATAATAGGGAGGATTAACCCCTTAGGTTCCAAAGTGGGTATAACAAGCATGCTTTACTGCATATACAGACTGATTTTACTGTGGTGGGTTTAGTAACACTTTAAATAAATAATTATGTTTGTGAATCCTTCTTCCAGGTCGGTGGCTCATAAGGTTTTGCAGGGGGTTCTACCCACCTCCTTTACCCCGTAGGTGCACACCTCTTTCTTGAGGACACATTATTAGGAATGTTATTATTACTATTGTAATACTAATAATAAAATGATTATAATTTCTGGTATTATTGTTGTTGTAATTATTCCAATTTTTTTATTATTTGACCACATAAAAAAAAAATGCAAAACATGGATAAAAAAAAAAAAGGGGGGGGGGGTAGACTCAATGGACCACTTGATCTTTTTTCTGCTGTCACTTTTCTACTTTAACAAAATTGTTTATATTTTATTATTTTTGGAACCAGAAAAGAATATAAGAATACACCAGCCGCTGGCTCTACTTATAATATAATAATAATTATATTTGTGAAAACTTCTCTCACTGAATCCCTATTCCAGGTTTGTGGCTCACTTTTTTTTGCCCTCAGTAGGTGCACACCTCTTTCTTGAACACACATTATTATTAATGATATTATTATTGTTATTAATATTATTATCACAATCATCTAATTATTGTTAATAATATTATTATTGCAGTTAAATAAAAAATTAGCATACATTTTATTGCATTCAGGACCAACATACAAAGGAACCAGCTGCCAGCTCTACTTAAATAAATAATTATATTTGTGAAAACGAATGATATGTCTTACAGGAACACGCAAATGGACAAACAGCACAGGAAATAAATAAGACTTAACACACAAACAATACACTTCATCTTAACACTAATAAATATTTTTGCTTTCTTGGCTCAAGGCTGCAAGGAATTTAATGGTGGAGATTTGCGTGGTGCACTCACACAAGCAGACCGATTTGCTGGGAGGTGCGAAAAACTTCCAGTTAAAGAATCCCTCCACCCAAAACAGATATGGTCGGATGGAGGTGGGCGGGGCCACCCATTGTTTTTTTTTATATTTCTTGGGGATCTGCTTGAACCCCTCCTCCCCCTAGGATCCACTAGGGGGAGCACTACCCCAGATGGCCTTTTAGCAACTTAAACCTAGCAGAGCCAATGAGATGCCTTATAATGGATGGAGTTGGGAAGGTCCGGAGATCTCACATTGGGTTCAGTGGGTCGTTCGGCCTGACGTCCTCCACCCATAACTGAAGTATTATTTTGGGTGGAGGTTTTTCAGACACAGATCTCAATGGGTGTTGACACTAACATGTTTGAATTGCTGTCTTTTGGAACGTCCTCATAGCTGCTGCACGAAGAGAAAGATAAACTGGGGCTGGTGTCGGATTTATTGCTGTCGAGAGGGTTGCCGTTGAGGAACGGAAGGACTTGCGGCTTGACGTGGACGTAGACGTCGTTGTTGGTTTTGGCGTCGGTCGTCGGAGGCTCCTCCTTGCTGATCAGCCAATTCTTTCCGAAGTACCAGAGAATATCCTTAATGGCGCACCTCTTCTCCGGCTCGATGGAGAGCAGCTTGCTGAACATTTTCAGGGCGTGGGGCGTGAATCGGCGCCACTGAGACGGCACGTTGGCGTTTTTGTACTTTTGCCACTGTAGGAATTCGTAATAGAAAGAGTCTAAATGCAAAGCCTTTTCCCAGGGGAAGTTCCCGGTCATCATACAGAAGAGCAGGACACCGAAGGCCCAGACGTCGATGCTGTACTCCACCACAAACCCGCTGTGCTTGGAAGTCTCACAAAGTTCTGGCGCCGTGTACGGGATGGTGCCACTCACCCTTTTCTCGGTCGTCCCTGCAATCCGGGTCATGCCAAAATCAGAGAGTTTCACCTTTCTGCACTCTTTGTCGAAGATGAGGATGTTTTCGGGTTTGATGTCACGGTGGACAAGCTTGCGGTTGTGTAGGTAATCCAAGGCCAGCGCAACTTGGTAGATACAACGTTTTGTGGTGTGTTCAGAAAGTCCAACCTGAAAAGACAAAGCAACAAAGAATTACCATAGGCTTCATTGTGATACAGTTTGAAGATTTCGGTCCAATGAAAAATTACACCAACAGATGAAGCACTGGGGGCATATCACATGGTCGAAAGGCTCTTCTACAAGTTTTATCTGACATCCCCATCTAGAAATAGACACATTTGGGGGGTTATATCTCCCAGCTGGGTGGGGAACAAGAACTGCTTTGATGCACTTCTTCTCATACTAGATTAAAAAAAAAAATTGAATAGGTGGAAGGCTTGGGGGCGTTAGCATGTATCTCCATCCATCTTCATGAGCTTAACCTGGTGGTCTTCTGCACTTTCTACTAACATAAAAACCTCTCTTCTTCTTCACCTTACTATTGGCCAATAACCATGAAGAACAGCCTTGCTGACCAATGGTGACGTCCAGGGGGTGGGGGCTGTGGGCCAGGTCATGAAGCAAAAGTCATGATTTACATTAGGATGGTTGGTGCACCTGTTAGTTTAGTGAAATGACAGGTTCCCTTTATGAAGTGCCTAGATTAGAGATCAATTAATGACACTGAAAGGTCTTCTGCACTGGCAGACATATTCACCAAAGGGTCCCTATATGAGAACAGTCCCATCCCCCACCTATTTATATTCTACCCAGGTACGAAGGTAAGAAGTTGCCTTTCTCATGCTCTAAATTCCTTTTTCATAAGATGCAAATAGAGCCAGACTGCAACCCCCCCCCCCGAATCCAGGACAAATAGCACCCATGGTAAAAGAAAATTTGCAGGCCTCAATGCTGATCTGGCCAGGGGTGAAGGAGGCACCACTGTCCATCATTAATTGAAAATTACAGGGCAGGAGAACAGCTTGGACATCATGAACTTTAACTTTCAGTCGAAATTAGCAGTTTTTAGGGTCTACAGTGATTGGGGGGGGGGTCTCAGCTTCAGCCCCACCCACACCCAGCATAAACAGTCCACTAAATCCAATAAGGCCATTGAGAACCTGATCTATCTGCACAAATGGTATGTCTGCCCGGGGCAGCCATCAGAAATTTTGGGGCCCCCGTCTGACCACCAAAATTCCTCAGGGCCCGCCCACTGGCCATCCCACCACATCTGCCCACTGGCCAGGGGTGTACACATATTGCAGCCGCAGTAGGAATTATACACCCTATCACACTTACCAGGTGTAGCCTGCCTAGCATGACCCATTCAAGTGAATGGGGCCGCTCTGCAAACACCCTGCAACTGTGTGCAATGCATGCTAGTGTGGCATCCAGTGCGGGGTGGTAAAAAACAGGGCTCATCTATGGGGATTTTATGGGGGTTCTTACTGTGGGGGTTCTTACTTCTTACTGTCCTGAGCCCCCTATCATAGTTGCCTTTTAGGGGATGTCGTGGGAAAAGAACAGAGTGACGCTGTACAACAAGGACAGAGAGGAATGCCGGGGACAGAGAGGGACGCAGTACGACGAGGACAGAGAGGGATGCCGGGGACAGATAGGGACAATGTGTGATGAGGACAGAGAGGGATGCCGGGGACAGAGAGGGATGATGTGTGACGAGGACAGAGAGGGATGCCAGGACAGAGGGACACTGCGCAGACAGGGACAAAGGACGCTCTGGGGGGAATCAGAGAGGGACGCTGTGGGGGGGGGGGGCAGGGGTAGGACACAGGGGGACACTGTGGGGGGGCTAGGGGGACACCGTGGGGTGGGGGAAAGGAGGACACAGGGGGACACCGTGGGTGGGGGAGTTGAGGACACCATGGTGGGGCAGGACACAGGGGGACACCATGGGTGGGGGAGGGAAGGACACTGTAGGGGGTGGAGGACACAGGGGGTCACCATGGTGTGTGGAGGACACAGGGGGACACTGTGGTGGGTGGAGGACACAGGGGGACACTGTGGTGGGTGGAGGACATGGGGACACCGTGGGTGAGGGAAGGGAGGACCCTGTGGGGGGCGGAGGACACCGTGGGGGGCAGGAGAGTATCATAGGGGCCCCCTACATCTGTTCTGGCTGCTGCTCTACCCCCCCATGCCAGCAGTCCACTCCGACACGACGGACACGTGACAAAAATAAAAGACCTCACGACCGTACCCCCCCATCTCGTCGTCGGTCTTG
>BLSH010069052.1:109558-120148 GCA_018402905.1 Glandirana rugosa | reverse complement strand
GGACACCGTGGGGTGGGGGAAAGGAGGACACAGGGGGACACCGTGGGTGGGGGAGTTGAGGACACCATGGTGGGGCAGGACACAGGGGGACACCATGGGTGGGGGAGGGAAGGACACTGTAGGGGGTGGAGGACACAGGGGGTCACCATGGTGTGTGGAGGACACAGGGGGACACTGTGGTGGGTGGAGGACACAGGGGGACACTGTGGTGGGTGGAGGACATGGGGACACCGTGGGTGAGGGAAGGGAGGACCCTGTGGGGGGCGGAGGACACCGTGGGGGGCAGGAGAGTATCATAGGGGCCCCCTACATCTGTTCTGGCTGCTGCTCTATCCCCCCCCCCCCCAGGCCGGTGCTGGTGTCCCTAGACTCCAGTAAAAAAACAGTGCACAGGCAGTACAGCCTCACCCGAGACTTGCAATAAGACCTCATGCTGAACCATAGGTGCTGGAGGTCCCAATCATGGACCAGTTGTGGTTCAGGGGGCCCTCTCCATGTGACCCAAGTTTGGTATTTTTATCGCCTATGGTTCGGGAGAACGGTGTCCCCAAACCAGGTTCCCTCCCTCCCATAGACTCCAATGTTAAGTCCGAAATTCACGTGACAATTGCCGGTCAATGACCGGTCACTTTGGGGACCTGGTATAGCCGAACCATCGATAGTGGAGGTCCCAAACTTGGACCAATTGTTGCCCAGTGGTCCCTATCCATGTGACCCAAGTTTGTTATTTTTATTGGCTATGGTTCGGAACCCAAACTGGGTGTCCCTCTCCCATAGACTCCAATGTTAAGTCCGCAACTCACCCGACAATTTCCTGTTCAATGACCGGTCAATTTGGAGACCCGCTACGGCAGAACCATAGGTGATGGAGGTCCCAAACTTGGACCAATTGTTGCCCAGGGGTCCATATCCATGTGACCCAAGTTTGGTATTTTTATCAGCTATGTCCCCAAACTGGCTGTCCCCCTCCCATAGACTCCAATGTTAAAGACCGCTAAAATCTTTGTTGTAAAGGCCCCTTGGGACACTGGGGCCCCTAACAGCGTACTGGCCTGTACCCCCCCCCCCCCCAATGGTGGCCCTGTGTCTGCCGCTGATCTTCAAGCCTCATAGAGCACCAACAGTCCATGATACAAGCCTTTTTACATTGTCCACAGGATCCTGATTGGATCCTGATGTGCTAAGAGAAATGCCATCTTTGTTCTGTATAAAAGTGGCCTTGCTGGAAATGGATAATAATCTTTTGCAAGGTCTACAGCCTGTGGCCTATTGCCAAAAAGAGATGTAATGTTCACCTTACCATTAAGGATGGGCTCGGTCTTGGTCGGAACCGAACGTGACCGAGCCCGCGCAGTGGGGAAATGTCTCACTGCCTATGATTAGCGCAGTGCAGGGTTCACTTCCTGACTCTGGCACGGTCGGTTCCGGACAAGCCAGAGCCCGTCCTTACTTACCATTACATCAAACAAATGACTAAAATGTGTGCATCCAAATAAGTTCAGGGGGTTCCAGTGATGGGCCTGTTATTAGACATAGGTGTTTGTTTTCGTTTAATTTGTTTTTTTTTTTTTTTTCCGGGTCATTCATTATGATCGAACTTCGTAAATTGGAAAATTCATAAATTTGTAAGATCGTATTCGTTATGTTCACTAACAGCCAAATTTGAAAGGAAATTCCAATACCTATAATTTAATAGTTAGTAAAAGTTAAGTTGTTATTAGTTAGTTATTTCAGATTTTCAGGTTTTCTGATTTACGTTCTTATTTTCGAATATTTGAATTTTCGGATTTTCAAATTTCGAATTTCTGAATTTTTAGATTTACAAATTTTCGAATATTTGAACTTACGAATATTCGGAAAAATTTGTTAAACGGGTTTTCGTTAATTCAGATATTTCTGAATTAACGAATTTGTCGAAATTTGTTAAAAAACGAATTCGGAACGAAACGAACTGCACATGTCTACCTGTTACTACCACACCATACAAAGACAATTAAAACAATTGTGGTTCTGGTCTTCTCATCCAACACCTGACCTCCTAAAAGGGCACAAATTCCCACAGACACCCTCCAAAATCTTGTAAAAGCTTTTCCAGTAGAGTGAAGACTGTTATAGCCATAAAGGGGGCAGCAAGGATGCTGATAAAGGGGTATCACCTGCCCTCCTGCCCACCTGCCAGGCCTCATAAGTTCAACAGGGGAGCCAGAGCAGCAGGAATGGGCACAATTACTGGAACCAATCCCTCTGTGGCCCTCCCTGTGTTTACAATGCTTCAGTCTGTGAATAAACAGGGAGTTTCTGCACATGGTGCTACCTGTTCATTCACTCTGCAGCTGAGGCTGCAGAGAAAGGATTTGAGGAATCTTTGTCCTCAGTCTCTTTCTCTGTCTCAAAAGTGAGACTTTGGGTGTCTGCTTAGACCCCTGATATCTCACCAACCCCCACAGGGCTGTTACAAAAATGTAAAAAATAAAAATTGTCAAAAATAATTAAAGTGGTAGTAAACCCCAAAAGCTGTTTTTACCTACAGGTAAGCCTATAATAAGGCTTACCTGAAGGTAAAATGAATATCTCCTAAACCTGTACGGTTTAGGAGATATTCGCCCTGCATGCAGCCAGCAATGTCAGCGGCGCATGCGCTATGATGATGAGCTGAGGTTGCCGAAAAATCATAGCTGGCTGCCGGAACGAAGAGCTCCCGCGTGCACGCGGGAGAAAGAAGAGGACCATCATGTCAGCGTCCTTAGCGCTGACCGACTCGGGCATTGGGGGCCTCGTTCTAAGGCAAGTATTTCATAATGTGTTAGTATGCGATGCATACTAACACATTATGCTATTGTCTTGCAGGTTATTTTTTTTCCCCTCTTCTGTTGGGTCTTCTACCTCTTTAAGGGCTCATTCTCACATATATTCTGGTTCCATGAATGAGTGGTTTGTTCATGTGGATGGAAGCAACCTCTTAGGCTTGGTTCACTGTTCCTGTCAGCTAGGCCGTTCGGAGAACCATGATTTCTAACAGCAGCCATGGGGGGGGGGCAGCTCCATATAAATGGTCATAGTGTTGGAATGGGATGTCCAACAAGGCCATATAGGTGTACCCAAATTTTAGTCTATATAGTGTCAGCAGTGGTGTCCTGGAGGATGGTTTTCACTGTCTAACTGAACAAGGAGAAAGACAAACCCGCTCCAGGTGAGTGGTGAGAAAATTGATCCCAAAGTGTTCAGGTGCTGGTCCGGAAACCGCTATCCAGAACAATGTATAATCCAAGTGAAGGACCGCTCTCCGATATCCAAGGGAATATAATCATCTATTGTGAACCAGCAAAAATAGTACATCCAGGCAGACAAAACACAACCGTGTACACAGGTTAACGCGTTTCACGGACAAGAGATCCGCTTATTCATAACCCATAATGAATAAGCGGATCTCTTGTCCGTGAAACGCGTTAACCTGTGTACACGGTTGTGTTCTGTCTGCCTGGATGTACTATTTTTGCTGGTTCACAATAGATGATTATATTCCCTTGGATATCGGAATGCGGTCCTTCACTTGGATTATACATTCACTGTCTAACCCCTGGCAGAGCAGTACATCTCCATGTTCTAATTACAAGGGCTTATGGAAAATAAAGTATAGTGGATGGCCATGATGGTTCACCAGCTCTATATGACTTATGACGGCCATATGACTACACAGCTCCCCCTCCATGTTCCCAGAGCATTATGTGAAGGAAATCAGACCACACATAAAGCAGGTCTCCTTGGCACCAACCTGTGGTGGAATAATATCGAAAAGATCCCCAGCCACGGCGTACTCCTGAGCAAAGGCGTAGTACTCTTCAGTCTCGAAGGCGATATCATACATGCCGATGATGTACGGGCAGGTGGAGAGGTAACGAGAGATGCAATATTCCTGCAAGAAACTCTTCTGCTTTGTCGTCTTCTTACGCAAGAACTTCAGAGCCATTTTGATGCCTGCAGGATGGGCAAAGACCTCATAAAAAATACATCCTATGTGTGTAGGACTGGTGTGCAATCAAGTTTTGGTTCTCTCACTGAGGAGATATTACTCCACTTCCTTTCCCAGAGAAAAACAGGATGTGAAGGAATATCCCTTAAAGTGTGGGGAAATCTCCTCTTATATGGTTGTCACCAAGACAGTGGACCTTATTGGAAGAATTGTCAAATGTATACATTCCCGGATTCCCCATCACTTTCTTTACCAGAAACATGTATGCATGTGTATGCTGTAATATGTCATTTTGTTTGGTGGTCTTATAGCAGCACCATCTCTAATGTAATACATTATTAGGGTGTGCCCCCCCATGTATGTACATATTTGTCTATTGCAGATCCTGACCAGATCTCTTGGGCTGGAGCACCCCACCTATTCATAATTGCCTCTAATTAGTGTCCACCTGAGACATAGGAAGAGTTTTCTAGATCTCCCATTAGGAGGAGTGTATACTCCCATGGTTATGAGACAGAATCTCCCATTCTATGGTAGTGTAGGACCCACTAAGATGGGGGCCTGTGAAGTAGGAGTGGGCTAAGCACTCTATGGCCATATAGTGCAACGGACTCCTCATATTTTGGTTGAAGATGTCCAGGTACTTTCAAATAGCCTTTAAATAGCCTTGCAGGTTTTAATGTCATTATTGCATGTGTGCGCTGTAATATGTCATTTTGTTTGGTGGTCTTATAGCAGCACCATCTCTAATGTAATACATTATTAGGGTGTGCCCCCCAAGTATGGACCTACATGTATGACCGGGACAATAAGAGAGGGCAAATCTCTGCAGCCAAAATAAAATAAAATATAATGAATGTTTTGGATACAGTTCAAAGAAAACCGCCATTGTTGACCCCCTGCTGAAAATGCTCTGTACCTAGCTTTGTCTCAGTTCCAAGCTTTCTGAGTTACTCATATGGAATGAGCAGGACGTTATTGAAGCATGAATTCCTAATCTGAATGCTTGTCCCAGGTCAGTCACTCAGAAACGAATGAAACCAGAAGATAAAGCTTGACAGACAGTGAGCAAGTGAAGCCAAGGGGTCCCAGGTAGTGTAATATTGTAAAAGCAAATACATTTATTTAAAACGACAGCTAATGTACTCACATAAGCACTTAAATTAACAGCATGTAATCCACAAGTATGTATTCCAACGTCACTTCCGGTGTGCCTGTCTGTCCCGACGCGTAGCGTCACGCCACGTGACTTCATCAGGGGATCTCTTTGCACATGTCTTTGTGGTTTCTGTTTCAATATTTTAAAGTTTTTTTTCCCCAAAAATAGGGTCCACAATGCAGGTGGAGCATAATGTTTATTGATCAGTCAGATGGTGACAAATTTACTTTTTTTGTGGCAGTTCTTTGTTGTTCTTTGTTTTCGCACCTTGCACAGTGTTTCGTTTATTCATTATATATTGGTTTGTTTAGCTATGTGCGTCATACATATGCTTTAGTTTTACTCTACTTACATTTAACAGCGCAGCAGGATTCTGGGAATTGTAGTCCTTAAAAGAGCAATGTTTAATACAAGTCAATGGAGGCTAATGGAGCTGCAGACTTTAATACCCGGGATTCCCTGCCCACAGAAGGAGGAGAGGACAGTGTTTTCCAGGCAATTCGCCTGAGATTTGGGCAATCTTGCAAGGGGAGCGAGAGAGAACAGGCCTGCTGCTAGTGCCTGTTTGTCCTCTTTAGAAAGGGAGACTGAGCCTTAGCCCTGAGCAACTGGGACCTACACAGGGATCAGTGTGCCTCATGATCATAGCTGAGAGACTGCATCTTGTGAGGACCGTAGCTGCGAGACTGCTCGTTGCAAGGATCAGAGCTGAGAGACTGAGCCTTGTGAGTACCAGAGCTGAGAGACTGGGTCTGGGTACCTGAAAACAGCAGACTGCCAATTGATCTGGGCCAGAGTCCTGTGTACAAGGGGCAGTGAGCTGAACCATCTGTGCTTATCTTAACACTGACACAGTTTATGCATTAGAGCCTGTTCCTTGTTTAGCAGCCCACTAGCCATCTGTTGCACATCCTTAAAGAGACAGCTACATGCGCACCACCTTACAGAAGGGCCCCCACAAAATCCAGCCAACACTGACAATTAGGCACCAGGTAATTTGCAGTCACCTCCAGGGGTACCCCTTTGACAGGAACGCATACACCCACACTTGAGTGTGGATACGAGGACCTTTATTCCTGTGTTAGTTAATGCTGATACTCTTAATCCTGTTTGCACCAGTTATAATTTGGTTTAGCATCAACCATTCAGTTGACTGCCATCTTATGGTTAGTGTAGCATCTCTAAACCTGTTCAATTGTCTATCGATTCATGCATTGTTTAACTGCATTGTCATAATACATCCGTTTAATCTACCATCCAGTTGCTTGTGGCCTACTTTCTGTGTATTATTAAAGCGGAGTTCTGCCCTCATAACATTTTTTTTTCTTGCATCCCCTCAGTCTATCTACTTAAATTAAATAAAAGTAAATATGTTTTTTGTACTTACTTTACCAATTTTTGTGTCCCTGTGTGCTCCCATTTTGATTGTGGGCATCTGAAGCCCACTAGCACCTTCTTCCTGTATAAGGTGCATGCCGGGTAACCAGCATGTACCTCCCAATCTCGCACATACGCAATGACACGATTTTACAACTCAGGGATGCCCACGGACTCATGGGAAATGATGATTCACATCTCCCATGAGCCCAGGTGAGGCAGGAAGTGATGGGGAGCGCCGAGGACCAGGAAGTGGAAGATTACAGGGACCACATATCAACAGGGCGCTTAGGGTGAGTATAATTTTTTTTTCTCCAAAGGTGATTCATATTGATTACAGGACTTGAAAAATGTAAAGAAGTTTTAGTGGTTGGAACTCTGCTTTAAAGAGTGGCAGCATACCAACTTTTAAGGTACATAGGTGTGTCAGTGGGGTTCGAGCAGTTTAAAGAGTCCTGGCAGAACAGATAACCCATCATATGCACCGGCCTTTAAAGGGGTAAGCACTACACAAGCATTTTCAGGCGAGATATCTAAAATGGCATCTCCCATATGCCTCTCAGTACATTTCCATCATGTTCATCCTCTATTTCTAGTGGATTTGGTCCAGCTGGAGGGTAGCGCAAAAAGAGCAGAACCTGCACCCTATACTGCTGACTTAGACCACAGCTATGGGGGAGAAGGGCACAATTTTGCCTTGGGTGCTAAAGGAGCTTTTTCCTGGCACTGGTAGTTGGTCACCATCAACTGGACTTGTTTAAGTTCTTTTGGATTGACCACTACTAACTATATCACGACCTGGATAAATGTGAACCTTCACACACATGGGCAGTAGCTCTCCCCATGGATGTCATAATCCATCCTGTCTCAAGAGGGTGTCATACTGATCCCCAGGAATGAATATCCCTCATAATTCCTCACCTCTGGTCTTGTGGATGACCAGGTCCACTCTTCCATACGTCCCCTTGCCCAGCTCCCGGATGACTTCATACTGCTTGGTCACCTCCACCTTCTCCATTGTCTTGGCCGTCAAGGCTTGCAGCTCCTCCAGGATGTCCGCCGCCCCCCGAGACAGCAGCGAGGAGAAGCTCATGGTTGTACGTTGGGCACCGTAGACTCAGATCAACACAAATCTTCTGCTCTCATTAGATCTGCCGAAATCTGCCTGCGGAGTATAAAGAAGAACTCAAACTCAAGAAATGTAGAAACACAACAAATGACAGCGGAGACCTGACACCCTCACCCTGGCACAGAGTGGGGTAGCTGCTGCTGTATTATGGGAATTTGTTTATTTTCCTGGTTTAAACACTGAGAGGAGGAGCGAACGAGGAGCTATAAGTCAGTTTCTGTAAAAAACTGGGAACCCTGCTCTATTCCAGGTCAGAAAATACTGAAGCCAGAGGATCAGCATTTTCAAAAGGAAGACATTAAATAATACTAAATATTAGTTTATTACTCCAGTGGATCTGAACCTGGTGCAGACAGTGCAGTGGTTTGAAAGATGGAGATGTAGACCTCCTGCAATATGTTCTATTTCTGAAGAATTCTATTGGCAAGACCCCAATGCTGATTTCCAGAGTCTGTACATCCGCTGTGCCCATTATGAGGGATTCCCACCATCCCTGTGTTACTCCTTGGTCTGCATACCTGATATGCACATTGGTCTTTTTACTTGCTGTGTCCATTATGGGGAGTTCCCACTATCTCTGTGCTGAGTTCCAGTCTGTACACCTGCTGAATCCATTATGAGGGGTTCCCACCATCCCTGAGATGAATTACTGGGTCTGTACACCTGCTCAATCCATTATGAGGGGTTCCCACCATCCCCGAGTTGAGTTCCAGAGTCTATATACCTGTTGTGCCCATTATGAGGAGTTTCCACCATCCCTGTGCTGAGTTACTGTCTGTTCACCTGTTGTGCCCATTATGAGGGGTCCCCACCATCCCTGAGATGAGTTCCAGAGTCTATATACCTGTTGTGCCCATTATGAGGAGTTTCCACCATCCCTATGCTGAGTTACTGTCTGTTCACCTGTTGTGCCCATTATGAGGGGTCCCCACCATCCCTGTGCCAAGGTCCCAGGTCTGTACACCTGCTGTGCCCATTATGAGTCGTTCTCACCTTCCCTGTGCTGAGTTCCTGGGTCTGCACACCTGCTTTGCCCATTATGAGGGGTTCCCACCATCCCTGTGCTGAGTTCCTGGGTCTGCACACCTGCTTTGCCCATTATGAGGGGTTCCCACCATCCCTGTGCTGAGTTACTGGGTCTGTTCACCTGCTGTGCCCATTATGAGGGGTTCCCACCATCCCTGTGCTGAGTTCCCGGGTTTGTACACCTGCTGTGCCCATTATGAGGGGTTCCCACCATCCCTGTGCTGAGTTACTGGGTCTGTTCACCTGCTGTGCCCATTATGAGGGGTTCCCACTATCCCTGTGCTGAGTTCCCCGGTTTGTACACCTACCGTGCCCATTATGAGTGGTTCCCACCATCCCTGTGCTGAGTTCCTGGGTCTGCACACCTGCTGTGCCCATTATGAGGGGCTCCCACCATCCCTGATGGATTATTTATTTATTTTATCTCATGAGGAATGTTGTAGGAGAAGCTGGGACACACAAAAGTGGGAAGAGACACCACCAAAAAATGCCAGGTGAAGAGGAGTAGAATCAGGGGACTACAGCAAGGAGATTTTACTTTGGTTCAGCCAAGAGATAAAAAAAAGCCACCCCAACAAACTCCACCTATCCCTGGAATATCAGTTTCGGATCGACTGACCCTTTCCGTACAACTGACACGAAAACAACAAACATTTCTGTGGAAGATCGAATTGATTGTGAGAAGAGGACGGATTCCATGCTGGTCATCCCCCAGAAAAGCAGACACAAAGCAGATGTCATGGCTGCACGTCATTGGCGGGGAATATCCATTAATGAGCAGAGAACAGACGCATCCTTCCATAATCCCGGGAGACGATTAGGGTAAGATCTCCGGAACAGCAGCACGTGAAATCCTCAACAACGCGCCGGCTCCGCCGTAATTACATTTATCGACTGTAAGCAGATTTACGAGATGTAAAAAGGTTTCACTCCAGCGGAAGGTGAACATTTAGGGCTCATTCACACCTTACGTGCAAACGAATGGAAAAACCGCGATTTCACTTGAGACTTGAGTTTATATCAGATTTCATGCGCGGTTCAGTCGGTTTTTATGCGTGTTGACGTCAGTTTTGGTGCGCGTCGGTTATGTGCCCTATTCACAGCACAGCGTTGCTGTCACGTCAGGTTTTTTTTTTCCATGCAGAAAAAATTGCAGATTCTTGCGCAGAAAAAAATCTGCACGTGGCATGAACAGGGCACATAGAGAACATGCAGAAAAAATGACGTCTCTGCACCATGGTGTGAACAAGCCCTTATGTTTAACCAGTTAAAAACCACCCCGCGCACATATATTGGCAGGCCGGCCGCTCTGCCCCGGTCCACGTACTGTACCTAGTACGCGATCTGAAACTACTGGGTCTGGGGCGTGCACGTGTGCCGCCGGCGACCTGATCCCAATGTGATTATGCACAACGGGAACCCAGCAGTGGGTACCACGGGCTTAATGTCCGCTGGTACCCGCTGATTGTACAGAGCACAGGCAGAACGACAACTGTAAAAAAGCCCTAAACAGGGCTGCTATCAAATTTAGTTCTGCTAGGTGGTAACTAGCCTGCTTATTGGTAGGCTGATTCACTGGCTTTTGCTCTAAAACCTGAATTTGGGTGCATCTCTCTTTTCTGTCACTAGGTGGCATTGCTGCCTATGACATTAGAATGACAAGATCACAGTGAGTTCAGGTTATGAATAGACATGTTTTCACAGCCAATCAGAGTAGCTTAGGGTTGCCTCCTTTTCTTCAAGTCAAACCTGAACCCTTTCGCGGAACATAGCAAATTTTTTACAGCTTAAACTATACATATATTTTGCTATTAAATAACATTTCTAATCATATAAAGTTAATCAGAGTCCACAGAGTTCCCCTTTTATATCGGAATCTGCAGTTTCCCCAATACACCTGAATCTGAAGAGTTCTCTTACACTGTAAGG
>BLSH010069052.1:35253-64077 GCA_018402905.1 Glandirana rugosa | reverse complement strand
CCTGCGCTGAACATTTATCAGCGCAGCCACCCTCAGGATCACCCCACTGGACCACCAGGGAGCCGGATCAGGACCACCAGGGAGCCCCCCGCCCGGACATCGCAAGGAGGCCGCCCAGGACCACCAGAGGAATCACACAGAGTCCACCCAGGACCACCAGGGAGCCCCCACTAGACCACCAGGTAAGGGCAATATTATGCACTGTAGGGATGGCACTGTGCCCATGTATGATGCCTGCCAGTGCCATCCCTAACAGTGCTTGTTGCACCAGTGCCCACCACTGCCACCTATAAGTGCCCACCTGTGCCACCTATCAGTGCCCACCTGTGCCACCTAAAAGTGCCCACCTGTGCCACCTAAAAGTGCCCCCTATCAGTGCCCAGTGCCACTTATCAGTGCCGCCTAGGAGTGTCCATCAGTGCCGCATATCACTGCCATGTATCAGTGCCCCTCAGTGTTGCTTGTCAGTGCCGCCCATCAGTGCTGCATATTTGCCCCATCATCAGTGCAACCTTATCAGTGCCACCTCATCAGTGCCAATCTGTACTGCCTCATCAGTGCCCGTCAGTATAGCCTCATCAGTGCCCATCAGTGTAGCCACATCAGTGCCCGTCAGTGAAGGAGAAAATGTACTTTATACAAATTTTTGTGACAGAAACAAAGAAAAATGTTTTTTTTTTTTCAAAATTTTCGGTCTTTTTTTTGTTATAGCGCAAAAAATAAAAACCGCAGGGGTGATCAAATACCACCAAAAGAAAGCTCTATTTGTGGGAACAAAATGATAAAAATGTTGTTCGGGTACAACGCCGCACGACTGCGCAATTCTCATTCGAATCGCAACAGCACTGAAAGCTGAAAATTGGTCTGGGCAGGAAGGGTTCTAAGTGCCCGGTATTGAAGTGGTTAAAGAGTGGCCTCACCACTTTCAGTGTCGTCCCAACCAGGGGGTGTCTTCTTACCACGTCTGGAACGTCAGCCCTTTCCAGTCAAGGCAAACCTGGCAGTGGGAGGTCAACTGTTGCTTCCTCTACCTGAGCCCATTGCTTGGGGTTTTTCATATGGATGCACCATTCCATAACTCTGGTTAAGTGGACTGCCTCATAAGAAATGAATGTGTTTTGACTTGTCATGCAGCCTGTTACAGTGTGAACCGGGGCTTATAAGGGCCCCACAACGGGAGTAAAGGGCCCCAGTATCAGTGAGAAGGGCCCCGGGCTCTGAAGGGAGGACCATGGGGCCAGAAGAAAGGGTGGGCCCCAGCAATCAGGGGAGCCCTTCATGGTTTCTTGCACCGGGGCTTTGAAGGTACTAGTTACACCTTTGGGGCACAGCAGACAACAGCATTGTCAGTCTGGAGGGGGAAGTGATGGACTAGCAGATTTAAATACACTAACAAACTGAAGCTAAACTCCAGCACACACTTTATAAACATTTACAGCAACAGTTTGTTCCTTGTGGAATAAAGATTATATCTGGGGCATAGCTACAGGGGTCGCAGTTGCAACCCAACCCCAGGCTCCAGAGGGCCTGCGCGGCCCTTCTGTACACCTGAATAAGAGGGCCTAAAGAGGAACCGATCCTCTCCATACTCCTCCGCAGCCGCTGAATGCACGAATGCCCAAGGGGCATTCAGTTGCAGGAGGAAGATGGAGGGGATCGGTTCTTCTATAGGCTGTTGCCCCTCCTATCAAAAGTTTTACATAAATAAATAAAAGTTGATAATTGTAAGCACTCCTGTTAGTGGTAAATGGTATGTCTCAACCCTCTAACTGCTACATCTGTAAAACAGCTTGTTCTGTTGAGAAACAACAGACTGGCTAGTCAGATCATCAGGTGAAAAGAAAGCCTAAAAACGGAAACAAATGCAGCCATCACATCTAAGAATTGGTATTCTGCAATATAATCAGTGCTTTCTTTTGGGTTTAAATCCATTTTAATCAAATAACCAAGTACCACCTTTCCTATGTAACCAACCAAATGTGTATCCAACAATAAACAATGTTTATAAACAATGTTATTTTGCTTATATTGCAAAATATAAATAAAGTTCCTAATGCTTTGGACTCTATTTATATTTATCTCTGTAAGTTTATTACTATAAATTGTCATTATTGCTGATCCTAACCTTGAGGGATGGGGAACTGTCAGTGCAGGTTCTGGGCTGTATGAGTGAGACGCTCCCAGCTCAGAGCCTTGCAGCCAGCAACCCCACTGGGGCCCTCCAACAGTGTCGGAATACCAAAGTCCGGTCGCAAGTGCGACCTTTGCGACCCTGGTAGTTCCGCCACTGACCAAAACCATATAATATGAGGTCACACCTAAATACTTTCAGTTTGTATGCAATCAGGCAGGCTTTTGCACTACAGAGTTGAAGGTAAATCTAAAGGAAATTGAATAAGAAAATATTGTATGGCCAGCTTTACACTTGTGTCTAAATTGCTGCACCTCTGAAAAGCGATCCGCGTTCTGAGCAATTTGAACACGACAGAAGCGGCTAGATAGACGGGGGGAGTCACACGAACTGTTTACAAAAAAATGTCATTTAAAAAACGCAAACTTTAACCACTTGCCGACCGCCGATCGGCATCTGACGGCGGCAAAGTGGCTCGTTCCCGCAAATCGCCGTCATACGACGGCGGCTGCGGGAACGAGTTTAGTGAGCGCGCGCCGCCGGAGGCGCGCCCGCGCGCTCACTGTGTTCGGGGAGGGCCAGGGAGCGGGTGCGGTGGCTTCGATTGCCGCCGGCTACCCGCGATGGCCCCCCCGGAGCGGAGAAACGGAGGTCCGTGTAAGTAAACACGGACCTCCGCTCTGTGAGAGGGGGAAGGGCTGTGATCACAGCCTTCCTGTATACGAAGGCTGTGACCACTTCCCTTCCCCTGTTAGGGCAGCCCCCATACAGTTAGAACACGCCCAGGGAACACTGTTAACCCTTAGAGCGCCCCCTGCAGGTTAACCTTCACTGCCAATGGCATTTACACAGTAATCAGTGCATTTTTATAGCATTGATCGCTGTATAAATGTCAATGGTCCCAAAAAAGTGTCAAAATGGTCCGACATGTCCGCCCCAATATCGCAGTACCGCTAAAAATCGCAGATCGCCGCCATTATTAGTAAAAAATAAAAAATAAATAAAAACCCCAAAAATGAATTCTCATCATCCGTAAACCTGTAATATGTGTCTGTCAGACCTTCACACCGAAGCTGGTTCTCCTGGACATCAGTGAGGTCAGTGAAATCGAGGACATCGGTAAGGAGATTCTGGATTGTTACGGCTGCGTAGACGTAGTAATCAACAACGCCAGTATGAAGACCAAGGGGCCGGCGCAGAGTGTGACACTGGAACTGGACAAGAAAATCATGGATGCCAATTATTTCGGCCCAATCACCTTAATCAAAGGTCAGACTGACTCTGATTTATCCCACATGGAAGATGTGATTGGAGATTTATTCCGACTTATTATAGTTTCTTCTCATCCTCAGCAATTCTGCCACATATGATTTCTAGAAGAACCGGCCAGATTGTCCTGGTGAACAATATACAGGGGAAGCTGGGAGTTCCATTCCGGGCCGCATGTGAGTATTACTGGAGTAATAATGATTGCTATATGAAATATATGAACTCTCCTCTCCTGAAATACTCTACACTGCTGGAGGACTCTGCTCCTTCCTCTATCTAATTCTCCTCTTCTTAAATACTCTGCTCTGGTGGAGGACTCTGCTCCTTCCTCTATAACTCTCCTCTCCTTAAATACTCTGCACTGCTGGAGGACTCTGCTCCTTCCTCTATAACTCTCCTCTCCTTAAATACTCTGCTCTGCTGGAGACTCTGCTCCTTCCTCTATAACTCTCCTCTCCTGAAATACTCTGCACTGCTGGAGGACTCTGCTCCTTCCTCTATAACTCTTCTCTCCTTAAATACTCTGCACTGCTGGAGGACTCTGCTCCTTCCTCTATAACTCTCCTCTCCTGAAATACTCTGCACTGCTGGAGGACTCTGCTCCTTCCTCTATAACTCTCCTCTCCTTAAATACTCTGCTCTGCTGGAGACTCTGCTCCTTCCTCTATAACTCTCCTCTCCTGAAATACTCTGCACTGCTGGAGGACTCTGCTCCTTCTTCTATAACTCTCCTCTCCTGTTCCAGGTATAAATAACCATTTTGTATCACTGCACAGATGCCGCCTCTAAGCACGCAATCCAAGGATTCTTCGACTGTCTCCGCGCTGAAGTGGAAGAGTTTGATGTGTTTGTCAGCACTGTGAGCCCCACCTTCATCCGATCGTACCACGTCCAGCCACAGCCCGGGATGTGGGAGGCCTCTATTTGGAAATGTAAGATAAAAGATCTTTCCTATCATTTCATGTACTCCCCATAGGTCTTCCACTGGGGGGGGGGGCGTTGTTGGGTGATGATGTCGGGGTGATCGGGGGACTCTATATAGAAGGGTGGAGAGACGTATTGTAAATATTATTACATTTCTTCCTGGAGCACTACAATTCGTGGGCTTTTGGATTTTTTTGGATTGTCAGGTTTTCTGGAGTCCAAGGGAAGATTTCACTATTTTTACTATTTAGGAGTCACCAAGTGGAGCAGCCAGTGTTGTGCGTGTTAAAATTTATTATTAAGTTGCTCACAGTGACAGTTCATCTATTGTACAAAAAACCTGCAACAATGCATAACAGTAACAGCCTACTGCCTCAAGACAACCATACATGGATTGAAATTCAGCCGGTTCAGTAGGGACCGACTGAATTTCAATCCATGTATGGGCACCCTGGTTGTACAGAAGTTGATCGATTGACTTCTGTAGAACCACCCTGTCAGGTTTTTCCCAAACGATCAGTGCCACCAGCTGTAGCCGGAAACACTGGTTATTGGTTTCTGATGATGGAGGCTCTCCACCATGAGAATACAAAAGCACAGTGGGAGTGATTCCCCTACCCACCTTGAATGTGTGGATGGGAGAATCGGGTCATACGTGGTCATTGTATGTGCTGCTTTAGTCTTCTTCTCCACTCCGTCCTTGACTACGCTGCATCCTTCCAACAACTGTTATAGCGCCGACCTATTTTGTAGCACAGTATATAGCGTGCACTGAACTAACCTCACACACCACCTTTGTTCTTTTAATTAAACTGGAACTACTTCAGGAAGATGTGGACAGGAGGGTCTGGATCCACCACTAATTCAATATCACAGTGTGAAATGAAGTCTGTACTGTAGGGTGCAGTGACTCTCAGGTAGCTCATAAACACAAATGAGCCTCAGATAAGTCACCTTGAATAAGGTCAAGAGGTTGAGGGTGACAAAAGAGCACCACACCAATGGCTTGAGCGCAGAATTTGTTTAATCATAGGTTTTAGAAGCTGGTTATAGAGACCCTGGAGGCTGAGAAGATCCTGGGGGACTTGATGGAGGTTGTGAAGATTCTGGAGGATCCTGTGGTTAGTGTGGAGATCCTGGAGGATTCTGTCGAGAGTTTGGAAATCCTGGAGAACTCTATAGAAATCGTGGAGATCTCTGGAGGACTCAGTGGAGAGTGTGAAGATCTTGGAGGACTCTGTGGAAGATGTAAAGATCCTGGAGGATTGTATGGCGGTTGTGAAAATCCTGGAGGACTCTATGCAGGTTGAGGAGATACCAGAGGACACTGTGTAGGTTGTGAAAACCCTGGAAGACTCTGTGGGGCTTATGTAATCCTTAAGGATTCTGTGGATAGTGTAGATATTCTGGAGGACTCTGTTGATAGTGTAGTGAGCCTGAAGGACTTTTTGGAGAGTGTAGAGATCCTGGAAAATTGTGGAGGTCTTTGGAGGACCCCGTGGAGATTTTCTGGAGGGTTCTGTGGGGAGTATGGAGTTCCTGGAGGACTCTATGGAGATCCTGAAGGACAATTTGGAGAGTATGGCTATCACTGGAGAACTTTGTGGAAAGTGTAAAGATGCTGATGGATTCTGTGGATAGTGTGGAGATCATGGGAGGGTTATGTGGTGAGTTTGTAGATCCTGGAGGACTCAGTAGAAATTGTGGAGATCTCTGGTGAACTCTATGGAAAGTGTGGAGATCTCGGAGGACTCTGCGGAAGATGTGAAGATCCTGGAGGATTGTGTGGAGGTTGTGAATTTTTGCAGACTGGAGAATCAGTCCAGGGTAAGTTTTTTTTTTTTTTTAGTTTATTTAGGGGATTAAAACTTGAATGGGGAGTGGAAACATGGGATTCCCAGAACTGTAGAACTTGAACACAACTTGAGGACTTGCTAACTTTCTGGCTTTTTAGGAATGAATGTTGCAAAGCTGTCCTCCCATAAGATTGATGGATCAGCTGGCTTAATAATGAAACGTGACAACTGTTAGATGCAGGTGCGGCTATATAGGGAAATGCTGAACCACCTGGCTGACTTTGAATCCCCAGTTAGAGGTGTAGGCTTTCTTTAATGGCTGTGAGCTGTCTCTAAGTTGTCCCCTGGTTTTGGGCAAGCAGAGTATTGCACCTTGGGGGTATGCAGTGGTGCTTGGAGAGTGGCAAGTGGCATATGGGGCAAGATAATGTTAATATGTGTATCCGAGAAGATCATAATACCCAAATACTAGGTATGTAAAACCTATTGTTAAGGGTAACGGTGTCCCATGGTGGGGCTGTTCCAGTTAGTTGTAATAGCTGGGATCCTTAGGTCAGGTTTAAGGCTAAGAAATCCAAAGGGATCAGGTGGAGCAAATAGTAAATGGCACATGATTTATTAAAAAGTATAACATGGCAACTCACAAAAGTCAGCTGTCAGCTGTGGTGCCACTGGACATGGAATGCGGGGCTGTTAGGCTCGCATTTGGAGCATGCATGCTTCTTCTTCAGGTTGTGATTGATGGGAGTATTCCACCTTGCTGCCCCTTCTCTGTCCAAGCTTGGGGTGTGAAGAATGAAGGTTACTCACTCATTTCCTCTTGAGTTAATCCTGAAGTCCAGATGACTGCTGCACGGGCTTCCTGCTAAGCAGGCCCATCTCCTGACTGTCAGGGTGCTCCAGCTAAGCCTAGCTGAGGCTGGGTAGGGATGTGAGTCTTCAGCGCTCTCTCTCTTGCACTAGCTTCTTCCTTCTTCCCAGGGGCAGAGCTCCTCAACACAGGGGTCCCCTCCAGGCAACTGGACCCCGGACTCTGTTCTCACATGACCAGGCTCCAGAACATTTATGGCCTATCTCCCCACCTACTGGGCCTTACCTACCCAGGGATTGGAGGAAACTCCATAAATATTGAGGCTTTATTTCTTGTTTCTCCACCCTCTAAGTTCCAGAACTACCCAGTACATTCTGGAAACCAGGGGGAGGTAACAGAGATCCAGACCTTGGAGCTCTGCCAGCTAACACAAATAAATTAACCCCAGCTCCACTGCCTACTCATTTCTGTACAGCAGAGGGAACTACATTATACTGAAGACCAGCCTTTCTCAACCTTTTCAACACAGAGGAACCCTTGAAATTATTCTCCTGTCCAAGGGAACCCCTGCTAAAAATTAAGAATCTACAACTCATGATACATTAGTGTGATGGTCAATGGGAAGAATGCTCCTTACACTTGTGGTCATTGGGAAGAACGCTCCCTACACTTGTGGTCATTGGGAAGAATTACCCCCTTACAGATCGCTAAAAAGATCAATGGTGTCATTGGGAATTTATCCTAGAGGTAGAAATTGACCATTGCTCAAGGAACCCCTTGCAACCTCTGGAGGAACCCTAGGGTTCCACGGAACCCTGGTTGAGAAACCCTGTTGTAGACACACATAGTGCAGCTTGGCTCCACTCCTTGCTTCTCCCTCACAGGCTGTGATTGACCATAGCAGGATTCAATAACTGTTGCTGCATCTGAGTCCTGTGAGAAGGGAGAGAGCAGCACTGTTTCTTTTTGTCGAGCACGGCGCTGGATCAAGCTCAGACTCAGGTAAATATATGGGGGGGGGGGGGGCTGGGTGAACTGGTCACAGAAGGTTTTTTAACCTAATATATAGAATGCAAAAATGTTCTGCCTTTAGAACCACTTTAAGGGTTTCCACCATCCCTACTGAGTTTTTTTTATATTATGGGCACATGCTAAGCAGAAGTTGCTGGCACACACAAAGGTGGGCAGAAATAATCATTCTAAGGTAGGCAGTGACACCTCGTATTGGTTTGGACCACTCAGTAGTGTGCAGGATCAGGCAAAAGTGGGGAGTGTACAGATAATGAGGTCTGAGGAATCCCAAAATAAATAAGGAACATGCAGAAACCCTAATGTTGCCCTTTTGGCCTGATATGCATTCATCACCACCACTAGTGTAGAGTGCAAGCATAGCCCAATATTATAGAACCATTTACTGTGGGTCATATATTTCATTAGCAGAAATGGCTGATGACTGTCTACAAGAAGTGTTCAGACATTTCATGGTGCTGCATTTTATGAATGGCTAATTGGATGTCATTGGTACTCATCTGGCAAGCAGAACAATAATTAGCTGTCATGAATATTGTTAAGGCAGAGCCTGGAATAACAGATATCTTTTAATGAGCCTATCATAAGATCAATTAGCAGAGGCCAGATAGTTTGTTGTAAATCGCTTACAGCAGTCCGCACTTCTATCTGAGTTTGTTAACCGCAAATCTCAAAATCCAGTCATAATCCATAAATCCTGGTATGATAAAGTTGCATTAATAATGGGAAGAGATCCAAACTTATCAGAAAAGACAGGTTACATAGATACCACGCACCCCCCCTCTTGTGAGGTCCAGGAGGCTAATGGGACACCTTATTTCTTAGGAGGGCACATATCAAGGTACCGTATATCATGTGTGGTCTTGTCCAAGATGTAATTTTATACTGGATGATAAAATACAGGTTAACTGCTTGCCGACCAGCTGCCGTCATTATACTGCGGCTCGTTGGCATGGCTGCGCAAATCGCCATAGGTGAACGTCGGGCGCATACGCGGCGATCTGTGGGCGCGCACGCCGCCGGAGGCGCGAGCACATGCCCACTTGCTAGTGGGGGAGCCAACCAGCTGCCCCTCAGGCCCCTTGATTGGTTATGTCATTCCTGTAATCGCCTCCTCAGGGGCCACAAAAAGCTGGGGCAACTACAGCTGGACAGCTCTTATTTTCTAGAAAAATAAAAAACAAACTGTGCTAAATAACCCACATTAACCACTTCACCACCGGAAGGATTTCCCACTGTAGGAACAAAGCACTTTTTGCGATTCGGCACTGCGTCGCTTTAGCTGACAATTGCGCGATGTTGTACCCAAACAAAATTTGTGTCCTTTTTTTCCCACAAATAGAGCTTTTTTTGGTGGTAGTTGATTACACCTGCATCATTTCTGATCACCGCTATAAACAAAAAAAGACAGACAATTTTGCATAAAAAACAATATTTCTTACTTTTTGCTAAAATACAAATCAAAAAAAAATAAAAAAACAAATTTATTCATCGGTTTTGGGCGATTTATATTCTTCCTCATATTTTTGGTAAAAATAAACGCAATCGGCATTTATTGATTGGTTTGCACAAAAGTTGCCGCATTAACAAACCATGAGAATTCATTTCTGGCATTTTTACATCTTTTTTTTACTAGTAATGGTGGCGATCTGCAATTTTTATCAGGACTTTGATATTGGGGCGGACATGTCGGACATTTTTGACACTTTTTTGGGACCAATGACATTTATACAGCGATCAGAAATTTAAATATCCACTGATTACTGTATAAATGTCATTGGCAGTGAAGGGGTTAACCTGCAGGGGGAGATCTAGGGGCTAACTGTGTTCCCTAGGCGTGTTGTAACTGTGGGGGGGCTGGGCTGTCAGGGGCATAAGAGATCTAACTGACCCCAGTGACAGGGATCAGTAGATCTCTTACATGCTGCCTGACAGAACGGGAGCCGCTGTGTTTACATCGGCGGTTTCCCCTTCATTCCCTCTGGCATGTCATTGTGGCTCGCCGGCGGACGTCAGGCCCGCCCGAGCCGCGGGCACACTCCTCCAGAGTGCGGCGGCACCCCCTAGCTGGCGCGAACTGCCGCTTATATACGGCGATTTGCGAGACAGCACCACACTGCCGCAGTAAATGTGCGGTAGCCGGTCAGGAACCGGTTAACTAAAAGCAGCAACTTTGCTGTGAGATACATACAGTCCCAAACCACAATTGTAAAGTAGAGCTGCGCTAAACCAAATACAAAACAATATGTGACAAAAATTTCATATTGGTAAATCCCAATTAAAGACATTATAAAATTGGTCCTTGATGAAAATTACACCACTCGTGTAAAGAGAAGCAAATAAGTGTCTGTCACTTTAGAAAACTCCTGCTCAAGATGATGGTACCTCACACCTAAGGCCTCATACACACGGACGTTTTTTGACGCCGGCGTTTTCTGGCGTTTTTTGCAGCTCTCCATGTTAGTCAATGGCCCCATAAAAACGTCTGCGTTTTTGAGCTGTAGATGGCGTCGGCGTTAGTGAGCAGAAAGTAGAACCCATGGCCATCGCGTTCTGAGGCTGTAACGTTTTGATGTTTTTTGACGCCGACGCCACAAAACGCCAACAAACGCAAACAAAAGCCACCTAATATTGTACCGGCGTTTTTTGACGCCTACGTTTTTAGGTTGAAAAATAGCAGAGGGATGATTTTTTTAAAAAAATGCCTATTGACGCCGACGCTCACTCACGCTCAAAAACGCCAATGCATAATGCCGAAAAACGTTGACTCTTTATCCTTGACGTCGGACCCGACGTTTTGTTTATTTTTTTAGATACGCCCGTGTGTATGAGGCCAAGTGTAACTTCCACCACATAAAGTGCACGCTTACCAGCTACCAAGTGCTTTGACAGAGCCCCAGGACGAAACGCGTCAGTGGAGGAACGAGCTGACGTCACTGCGCTGTTTATGATCCTGGAAGGACGGGCATTTTTTACAAGCCGGCCAGATTTTTGTACCTAAGCTCTTTTTTGCGTCTCTAATGTAAGTGCATTACTGTTCCTATAATACAGTCTTTTGGGGTTTTACACCATGGTGAGCTTTCTCTTTATGGGTTATCCCTTTGAGTATACTAATTGAAGGAGGGTCCTGGTTCCTTTGGGTCACGTGGAAGGTCTCTACTACCTGCTCTTCTGTGTCTTACGGTGGAATGCTGTGTTTTGATGCGAGCTGCCATCTGATTCCCACCTTGAGGATAAAGGTCCTGGCTGGGTATTAGCTGCATGCATCAAAGCTCCTGCCAGCTGGTAAGCGTGCACTTTATGTGGTGGAGGTTACACTTCTTGGTGCGGTGTGAGGTACCATGATCACGAGGAGGACTTTTTAAAGTGACATACACTTCTTTTGCTTCTCTTTACACGAGTGGTGTGATTTTCATCAACGACCACTTTTATAAAGAGCTCTCAATTTCTGTTGAAATTCGAGAGACGTTTTGAGGACCAGTGACTCTGATACTTTATGCTACATTGAATTGGACTCTTCCAGAACCAGTGATCTGGAACCTTGTTAAATCTCATTCTTTATTTATTTTTTATTTGCTGTTGAAGCAATTGTCTATTTTGTGTATTCTTTTTTCTGGAAATATTTTGTTTGCACCATTTTTCTATATATTTTTTATTATTAAATAATATTTTAAAATCACCAAGCCTTATCTGTAATCATTGGGGGGGCTGAGGGGAGCTGGAGCCCCGAGTGGGCCCCCGAAAAGCCCCGGGTCTCAGAATTCACAAAAGAATTCTTAGCCCTGAGCCGCTTCCAGGAGAGCGGGGATCGATCACCCAGCACGGCCGAGTGACGTACGCAAAGTCCCACCTCTTGGACCCAGCTCCTATGATGGATGTAGCACTGGTCCAATGCCGGGACCGCGGGAGGTGTGACGTCCATCATGGGCGCCCCCGGGTCCAGGAGGCAGGAATGACACTGATCCCCGCTCGCTCTGTGTAAATGGGCTGGCGTGGGCGGCTCTCCTGTCCTGGCTTTGGCTGGCTGCTGCCACTGCAGGAGTGTCACTGATTCAGAGGTCATCTGAAGTCTGGCATGGAAGAGTCAGGTTGGACAGTGTATGTGTCAGGTAGGTCAGTGTATGAGGTAGGTAGGTAGGTCAGTGTATGTGTCAGGTAAGTCAGTGTATGAGGTAGGTAGGTCAGTGTATGTGTCAGGTAGGTCAGTGTATGAGGTAGGTAGGTCAGTGTATGTGTCAGGTAGGTCAGTGTATGAGGTAGGTAGGTCAGTGTATGTGTCAGGTAGGTCAGTGTAAGAGGTAGGTAAGTCAGTGTATGTGGTATGTAGGTCAGTGTATGAGGTAGGAAGGTACTTCAATGTATGTGTCAGGTAGGTTGGTCAGTGTGTGTGTAAGGTAGGTCAGTGTATGTATAAGGTAGGTCTGTGTATGTGTCAGGTAGGTCAGTGTATGAGGTAGGTAGGTCAGTGTATGTGTCAGGTAGGTCAGTGTATGAGGTAGGTCAGTGTATGTGTTAAGTAGGTCAGTGTATGTGTTAAGAAGGTTAGTGTATGTGTATGGTAAGTCAGTGTATGAGGTAGGTAGGTCAGTGTATGTGTCAGGTAGGTCAGTGTATGAGGTAGAAAGGCAGGTCAGTGTATGTGTTAAGTAGGCCAGTGTATGTGTAAGGTAGGTCACTGTATGAGTTAGGTAGGTAGGTCAGTGTATGTGTTAGGTAGGTCAATGTATGTGTCAGGTAGGTCAGGGTATGTGTTAGGTAGGTCAGTGTATGAGGTAGGTAGGTCAATGTATGTGTCAGGTAGGTCAGGGTATGTGTTAGGTAGGTCAGTGTATGTGTCAGGTAGGTGGGTCAGTGTAATGGTTAGTGTAGGGGTCTGGTAGGGGGCAGGTAGGTCAGTGTAGGAATCAGGTAGGTCAGTTTAGTGGTCAGCATTGAAGCATTGATGGGCACCCCCCGCCACCCCCGATGTGATGCATACTAGCACACTGCTTTAAATAATTCCTGTCTCTTCAAAGAGTGCTACTAGATATATAGTACCTCTGTTATAATCCTGCCTGGCATGTATTACAGGCTTTTCTTAAAAGTCAGAATTGTTACTGCAGGAACTGTGAACATCCACATATTTCCATTAAAACATATGGTGGCAGCTGTGTGTATAACAGTTTGACTGCAGAAATAACCAATCCCATTCAGTCTGTAAAATTGGGAGTTGTTGCCAGCGTAAGCAAGGAATTATAAGGGCAAGGTTTTCCCCAGAAAAGTAGGCAGGCTCACTGGTGATGATGAATTACAATTCAAGCATTCATCCAGCAGTGACAAATTCTGACTGTATTTTACTTAATACAATGATTTCCCATGATTGTCAGCTCCATCTAGTGGCCATAATGCAGTATTTTCCCAAAAAAACTCAATCAGGAAAAATACCATTTTATGGCCACTAGATGGAGCTGCAGATAATAGTAAATCAGGAAATTAGGCAAAGGATAGTCAGAATTCCTCATGGCTGGGTGAATTATTGGGGCTCCTGTCGCTTTTGTCTGTGGCAACGGTTCTGTCTGATAAATGTTTCTTTTTTCCAGTCTTTTTCAGGAAGCTCTCCTATGGCGTGCACCCCGTGGAAGTGGCGGAGGAAGTTTTGCGCACGGTCAGCAGGCGCAAACAGGAGGTTTTCATGGCCAATCCCATCCCCAAAGCCGCCATTTATGTCCGAACCTTCCTGCCGGAATTATTCTTCGCTGTGGTCGCCACGGGTGTGAAAGAGAAACATTTTCTGGAGGAGGAGAAGTGAATGTCGTGAGAAGCCATCTGACGGTCCTGCTGAATTCTGATCTTTGCACATTGATACAAATACCTTGCTGTCATATGGGGGGGATTTACTAAAACTGGAGCATGCAAAATCTGGTGCAGAAACCATTTGCATAGAAACCAATCAGCTGCCAGGTTTTGTTGTCAAAGCCTAATTGAACAAGCTGAAGTTAGAAGCTGATTGGCCACCGTGCACCAGATTCTGAGTGCTCCAGTTTTGGTAAATCTCCCCCATTGTGTTCTATTACCACACTCACTATTGGTGCTTTGGGCTTATATATATATATATATATTATATACAGACATTGTGCAGACTGATGACAGACAGCTAGTTAATAGCCAAGCTGTCCAAGCATGCTCTGTGAGCTGAGAGGGTGTGCTAGGACCCTACCAACAGCTGAACATCTACCAATTGCCAAACACTGATATTGATAAAGCTTTATAAATTAAAAAACTTTTTTTAGGTGAAATACAGTCAAATCCATCTTGCTAAATCCAGGAATTCCACCATCATTAACTGCTGATCTTTTTTTTGCTTGATACTGTGATTTCCTATGATCATCAGCTCCATCCAGTGGCCATAATACAGTATTTTTCCTGATTTGGGTATTTTAGGTAAAATACCACAATATGGACACTAGATGGAGCTGGCGATCACAGGCAATCAACAAATTAAGTAGAATTCTTCGTGGCTGAGAAAATTCTTATGACATTTATCCAAATGATATATATTTTTTAATTGACCCCTAGTCCTTTAAATAAACATTATTCAGATTGACTGTGAAGACTTCCAAGGGTAAAACTGAGGGGAACCCATGTGCTTATGAGGAATAAGGGAAGTGACAGGTGCTCTATGTTGGTATAGTATGTGATTGCAGTTTGTACATTTGAGGAAGATATGAATTTTTGTAATGTGAACTTTATAGCATATCAGATGTCTATTGTCAGTTTCTATGAGATGCAAAGAATTCTGGGAAAATCAGTGTTTTGTTCTGTATCGCCTCTACATTACATAAAAGGGTAAAACACTTGTTTTGTTGGTTTCTTTATTTGTAAAATATTTCTGAAATGGGATATAATTTCCCAGTAAAACCAAATAACAAATATCCAGACAAATACTCATTTTCTGCACACCCAGGAACAGCTGTACATCCACCCTACACGCCCAGGACCAGCTGTACATCCACCCTACACGCCCAGGACCAGCTGTACATCCACCCTACATGCCCAGGACCAGCTGTACATCCACCCTACATGCCCAGGACCAGCTGTACATCCACCCTGCACGCCCAGGACCAGCTGTACATCCACCCTACATGCCCAGGACCAGCTGTACATTCGCCCTACATGCCCAGGACCAGCTGTACATCCACCCTACATGCCCAGGACCAGCTGTATATCCACCCTACACGCCCAGGACCAGCTGTATATCCACCCTACACACCCAGGACCAGCTGTACATCCACCCTACACACCCAGGACCAGATGTACTTCCACCCTACACACCCAGGACCAGCTGTACATCCACCCTACACACCCAGGACCAGCTGTACATCCACCCTACATGCCCAGGACCAGCTGTACATTCACCCTACATGCCCAGGACCAGCTGTACATCCACCCTACACACCCAGGACCAGATGTACATCCACCCTACACACCCAGGACCAGCTGTACATCCACCCTACACACCCAGGACCAGATGTACATCCACCCTACACACCCAGGACCAGATGTACATCCACCCTACACACCCAGGACCAGATGTACATCCACCCTACACACCCAGGACCAGATGTACATCCACCCTACACACCCAGGACCAGCTGTACATTCACCCTACATGCCCAGGACCAGCTGTACATCCATCCTACACACACACACAGGACCAGCTGTACATCCCCTGCACACCCAGGACTAGATGTACACTCACCCCCCCCCCTCCCCAACCAATCCCCAACACATACTAAGAACCAGATGTACATTCCTCCTTCCTTTGCACACTCAGGACCAGCTGTACATCATGGCCTGACTTGATTTTGTTTGGGAATGGGACAGGAAGTCCCCATCCTGCTGCTGGAATACAGCACTGTATACTGTATGTGGTTGCCGCTACATACAATTTATACTGCATTCATAGTGGGCCCAATTATTAGTAATGGAAATGAAAATGAATTTTTAGACAAACTATTATAAAGTAACAGAAAGCTGGAGTTTGGCTTTAAACGACATTCTGTACTGATCAATAAATAACAGGGAATAACACTCTACTGTATCATAAAAAGCAGCAACTCTTACTGTGTTCTCCAAAGCCACCAGAAGATGGCAGTAATAGCCTAAAAATCTATCTCAGAAAATGGAACAAGCAGGCAAAGTCTAGGTGAAGGTTACTCAGTACTCCAGGTGAAATGAGTATTAACGCGTATGCACAGGCTGGGTCACATGACGGCTGTATCAATTAAATCAATGAAATCAATCAATTATAAATGAAGATCCGACAGGGCTGCCCGGTACCCAGAGTGGGAGCTGACATTTTCCCTTGGGGGATTCTTCCGGGTTAGACTCCTGCGTATGCGTGTGGAAGCCCGTCTTTCCGGCAAGGTATTCGGCAATGGATAATCGATAATTGGGCAAAATGCACTTTCTACAATATTTACCTTCATTTCAGAGATTTCCCTCAAAGTACTATGTTTCTGCCATTAGATGTCCTCAGTCCGATGGCCAGCACCATTCAACCCATTTCCTCTAAGCCCAGGTCGCCTTGGACTCCCCCCCCCCCAGCTTTTGATTGAACAGTGAAAAGAGAAGCAGCACAGTGATGAGTATATCTCCGTGTCACTCTTCTCTCTGTATGAACTGTTAGTGCTGCTTTTCTCTCTCCCAATCTGAGCTCTGCTGTAGTCTTCAAGAGGCTGATACCAAATCACTGCTTGTATTTAAAAAAATAATTTAATGATGTATTAATGATTAGAGAAAGTTATTTGTGCCTTTTATATTTGCCTAGAACATCTTTAACCTCCTCCCGTCCACAATATAGCTGAAAGACGGCTATAGTGCGAGTTTACATTGCCAAGAGGGTGTCCATGGACGTCCTGTCGTGACCACACTGCCCGCGTGCCCCCTGTGACTCACTCTTAGGACACAGCTGACACAGATCAGGGTAAAGGGCCAATCACAGTGACCCTTAAACACATGATCAGCTATGGCCAATGACAGCTGATTATGACACGGCATTCCTTTCCTCACGCTGACAGCATGAGAAGAGGAGAAGTGAGCCGATAACCGGCTTGTGTGAAAGGGACATCTACACTGACGATCAGGGCACATCAGGTGTCCCCTGCGGTGTGCCTCCTTACATTATGTGCCCCCAGCGGTGTGCCTACTTACATTAGGTGCCCCCAGCAGTGTGCCTACTTAAATTAGGTGTCCCCAGGCCAGCTGTGTGCTTCCTACATCAGGTGCCCCCAGCAATGTGCCTCCTTACATTATGTGCCTCCTTACATTATGTGCCCCCAGCGGTGTGCCTACTTACATTAGTTATCCCCAGGCCAGCGGTGTGCCTCCTTACATCAGGTACCCCCAGCGGTGTGCCTCCTTACATCAGGTACCCTCAGCGGTGATCCTCCTTACATCAGGTGTCCCCAGGCCAGCGGTGTGCCTGGTTACATTATGTGCCCCCATGCCAGCGGTGTGCCTACTTACATTATATGCCCCCAGGCCAGGGGTGTGCCTACTTACATTATGTGCCCCCAGTTAGTATGCCTCTTCACCCCCCCTCCCCCCCGGGTAGCGACGCCAGTGCCAGTGGCCGCATGCCTCTGATTAATTTAGCCTCCGCGCCATTTACCAGCACTGGAGGCTGATGGGAACAATGAAAGCATCACCACCCAGGCTCCGCCTCTTGGTTCTTCCTCACGCGCTGGTCTCCAGTAAAATGACAGAAACAGCGCTGGCCACGGACCTCTAGCGACGAGAAATCAGGAAAAAGCTAATTTCTCGTGACATTTCCCGGGAATTGGTTAGACCGGGAAAAAGGTCTAAATCCAGGGAATGTACCGGGAAATTCGGGAGTGTTGGCAAGTATGCTACAGACGTTAATCCAAATACAGTTCAGCATCACGCAGAACCGGCTGCAACTTCGCAAACCTGCCTGGAGCTGCTGGTAACAGATGCACTTCTTCCTCATACCTCAAATAGCAAAACTCCCTGGGAGGGGGATTTCCTTGTGCTGTTCTCTGGTACCAATAATTCAAAATTCCCCTTGAAAAGTCACTAAACATAAATCGCAATCTGGCGGCTGGAAAATACACTTTCATTATTCTATTAGTTCCCATTCACACCTGCGCGATGCGTCGCATTTTTAACACTTTTATTTCAAGTTTGTCGTGTGACAGCGCAGGGCAGCCCATTCACTGCTCTGCAATACGCACGGCAAATGTGGCAAAGTAGCTCCTGCATCATTTTTTTTGCTAAAAGTCTTGCGCATTCGATGCGTGACTGTTACCCATGTTTTCGGGTGCTGGTAAGCAAAAATGACACCGCAAACGCTGATTTTGTGTGCAAACCCAAACAAGCACAGGAAGAACATACAAACTCCATGCATTCAGTGTCTTGACTGGGATTTGAACATAAACCCCAGTGCTGCAAGGCAGCAGTGCTAATCAAGCCACTGTGCTGCCTTTTCTTTAAAGAAAACTTACCAGAGCAGCCAAATATGTATATAGGAAAAAGCCATGGAAAATGTAGCAAATTTGTAAAATATAAAAGTCGCACTGAATTTGCCTTCAAGGAAAAATCACAGGAACAACTCAAAATGTGACTTTCTTTCAGGGGTCTTATCTTTGTCTTGGAGTCTATGACCAATATAATGGTAGCCATTGACTGTGATGTAGTGTTAATTTCTTTGACAAAAATATTTTCGGCATCATTTTTTATCAGCGGCATGTTTCCAGTGACAAAAACTAGACGGAAATTACTCATCAATTGATGAAAACTATGGCAAAACTCAATTCCAATTTTCATCAATGAACGAAAACATGAACTTCTGCTTTCCTTGGAGCTTCGCCTGTAAAGTCTGTAAGTGTTTTCCCTCCAAGCAAGCAAGGTAACGATGGGTAGCATGCTTAGTGGCGTGCTTAGCACTGTGCAGCATTACAGACTTCCTCAGACCACCGTCCAGAGCACTGTGTGCATTGCAGGCCTCCTCAGACCACTGTCCAGAGCACTGTGCAGAATTGCAGGCCACCTCAGATCTCAGTCCAGAGCACTGTGCAGCATTACAGGCTTCCTCAGACCACCGTGCAGAGCACTGTACAATGCATTACAGGCCTCCTCGGACCACCATCCAGAGCACTATGCAGCATTACAGGCCTCCTCAGACCACTGTCCAGAGCACTGTGCAGCATTATAGGCCTCCTCAGACCACCGTCCAGAACACTGTGTGCATTACAGGCCTCCTCAGACCACCATCCAGAGCACCGTGTGCATTACAGGCCTCCTCAGACCACCATCCAGAGCAATGTGTAGCATTACAGGCCTCCTCAGACCACCGTCCAGAACACTGTATGCATTACAGGCCTCCTCAGACCACCATCCAGAGCACTGTGCGGCATTACAGGCCTCCTCAGACCACTGTCCAGAGCACTGTGCAGCATTATAGGCCTTCTCAGATCACTGTCCAGAGCACTGTGCAGCATTACCGGCCTCCTCAGACCATTGTCCAGAGCACTGTGCAGCATTACAGGCCTTCTCAGACCACCGTCCAGAGCACTGTGCAGCATTTACAGGCCTCCCGACCATTCAGAGACCAGAGCACTGTGTGCGCCATTATTACAGGCCTCCTTAGATCACTGTCCAGAGCACTGTTGTGTTGATTTACTAAAGCTGGAGCGTGCAGCTTCCAGGATTTTTGTCAACGCTTAAAGTGATATTAAAGTCTTGTTTTAAAAACAAATAAACAAAAAACATGTCATAATCACCTGCTCTGTGCTGTGGTTTTGCACAGAGCAGCTCGGATCCTTCTCTTCCTGGGTCCCCTGCCAACGCTCCTGGCCCCTCCCTCCTGCAAAGTGCTGCTGCTCTGCTTGTCCATTCAGACACAGAGCCGCGCCTCAGCCCCGCCCCCTCTCTCTTCGCATTGGCTCACTGGTTGCGATTGGCAGCCACCATTGGCTCCTGCTGCGGTCTCAGCCAATGAGGAGGGAGAGTCCCCAGAGAGGCGAGGCTTTGGTGCACATCACTGGATTGAGATGGGGCTCAGGTAAGTATAAGGGGGGCTGATGTACACAGAAGGTTTTTTACCTTCATGCAAAGAATGCATGAAGGTAAAAAAACTTGAGCCTTTTGAACCACTTTACTTGTTAGTTAACCTCCCTGGCGGTAATCCCGAGTGTGGCTCGGGGTGGAATTTCAGTACCATTAGCGGTAACCCCGAGCCACACTCGGGATCGCATCGCTGGATCCAAGGCAGCGTTACTCACCTTGTCCCCTGGATCCAGAGATGTCCCCCGTCGTGCCTACGGGCTGTGTCCTGCGCCCGATGCCTCTGTGTGCCGGGCTACGTTCCCTGCGAGCGTCGCGTCGCACGGGGGCGGAGACCGGCGGGAAATTCAAAAAGTGAAACACACACAGCACATACAGTACACTGTAATCTTATAGATTACATTACTGTATGAAATAATTTCACATCCCCTTTGTCCCTAGTGGTTTGCCCAGAACCCTGCATGCACTTTTATATTATATATGTCATTCTTTCTGCCTGGAAACCTGAGAATGTCCATGGCAACCAAAAAGCGCCCCTTTACATCAAAAGTGTTTTTTGATCAGCTAGAAAACAGCGATAGTAAATAAGAATCATTTGCAGAATTGAGTGATACTGATTTTTGGGGAAATTTATCATCAGAAACTGAAAGTGACGACAGCGACAATTCTGCAACTGAGCAAATTTCAGTGTTTTTGGTTTGATTACATTATTGAATAAATTTTATTACTATTACATTATTATTTTTGATAATTATTTATAGTTATTTATTATATTATAATTTATGATTTCTTGTTTCAAACTTTATCATACCCAGGATGTCTACTAGGCTCTGGTTTGGACAGATTTAAGTTTGTTATTCCTAATAATTACAGGCCTAAGTCAGACCACTGTCCAGAGCACTGTGCATTACAGGTCTCCTAAGTAGGGTTGCCACCTTTTGTTCAAGTCAAACCCGAACACTTTAGCAGCGCACAGCAATTTCTTTTTAGAGTATAAACTATACACATATTTTGCTATTAAATAACATTTCTAATCATATGAAGCTAATAACAAGCATCCCCCTTTACATCTGAATTCACAGAGTTCCCCTTTTACATTTGAACTCGCAGAGTTCCCTTTCACTGTAAGGGGGACTCTGTAGACTCTGATGTAAGGGAGAACTCTGGGGACTCTAAAATAAGGGATGCTCTGGGAACCCAGATTTAAGGGGGAACACTGAGAACTCTGTACCGAGAGGACTCTGATGTAAGCGGGAACTTTGTGGCCTCTGGTGTAAAGGGGAACTCTGATGTAAGGGTTGCTCTGAGAACCCTGATTTACCTTAGTGTACTCAATCAAAGGCAGGAGAGAGAAAGGGGGAGGGAGGGAGACTTCAATCACAGACAGGGATGGATGGTAAGCTCACTCACCCCTTGGAAGTCAGCACCTCTCATCCAGATGTATCTGAGTCTGCTGGCCCTCACGTTCCTTTTCTGAGGCACAGCGCCAGGGATTGGAGTGCGGGCAAACACAAAGGGGTAGGGGTGGAAGGAAGAGGTGCAGATTGAGCCCTCTCTCCTCTCCCATCTGTGTGTGTGTTTGGGGGGGATTGTTAGTGCTGGATTTGGGCAGTGTGAATGAGAGTGTAACGGACACTCTCAGCTTAGACAACTGCAGCCAGCAACCCTGATGAGAAGCCATAGTCCAGTATGAATAATGTGTCCGGGTTTCAGGCAGCCTGAAACCTGGATGCATGATTCCAAACCTGAACTGTCCGGGTGAATCCTGGACAGGTGGCAACCCTACTCCTAAGTCAGACCACTGTCCAGAGCACTGTGCATTACAGGCCTCCTCAGACCATCCAGAGCACTGTGCATTACAGGCCTCCTCAGACCATCCAGAGCACTGTGCATTACAGGCCTCCTCAGACCATCCAGAGCATTGTGCATTACAGGCCTCCTCAGACCATCCAGAGCACTGTGCATTACAGGCCTCCTCAGACCATCCAGAGCACTGTGCATTACAGGCCTCCTCAGACCATAAGGAGCACTGTGCATTACAGGCCCCCTCAGACCACCATCCAGAGCACTGTAAGCATCACAGGCCCCCTCAGAACATCCAGAGCACTGTTTGCAAATATTAGATTTTTTACTCCAGGAGTTTATAATGAGTTTGGAAATTCTAGAGAAATGCTTAAATAATGCATTACAATTTAACAAACCCATTCAATTTTAATTGACTTAAATGATTTAGTCAACAAAAATGTACTAGAGATATTAGCTGAATATGACTAAAACTAAAATAATTCAGATGACCAAAATATGACTAAAACTAAAATGGCATTTTAGTCAAAAGACTATAACAAACTAAATAGATATTTGACGTCAAAATTAACACTGCTGTGACATAAACAGGTAAAGAAGAGACACAAGTAAAAAACTGCTGTGACATACCTCCCAACTTCTTGAGATGGGAATGAGGGACCCAAAAGTGGAACTTCCGCTTTAAGGGAAGGTGACCCCCTGGCATGCCACAATTGGCATGTCTTTTTTTGGGGGGGCAGCGGGGACCCTGTTTTGACAGGGTCCCAGCCGCACTTCCTCCTCTGGCTCCGTGGCACAGGAAGGAAGTTCACCTTTCTCCCCCTCCCTCTCGGCGATCTTCTGGGACACGTCACAGGTCCCAGAAGATATGCCGGCTATTCACAAAGTGCGGCGCGGCTCGCGCATGCGCAGTGCGCGCCCGGCTTTGAAGCCAGGCGCCCACACTTGTGATGCCGGCGCCGCACTAAGGAGGGTGAGATGAGGGAGGCTTTGGGCGGCCGCATCGCTGGAGCCTGAGACAGGTAAGTGTCCGATACTTTTTGTAGCTGCTGACTTTTAATAGGGTGGAACTCCGCTTTAACAAATGTATGTAGGCATAGGACATACCTCCTGCCAGGGGCATAACGATAGGGGTTGCAATTGCAAACGGGCCCCATGGTCCAGGGGGCCCATGTGCCTCCCTTGTACACCTGAATAGGAGGGATAGCGGGGGCGGCATATAGAGGAACCAATCTCCTCCATTTTTCTCCTAATGGAGGAGATTGGTTCCTCTATGTGCTGCCCCCGCCGCCCCTCCTATCCAGTTTAGTTGTCTTCTGCTGTTCCCACAGAGCTCCTGCCAGCTGCTGTAGAAGATGTGTCATGATGGAGAGATGGGAACGGGTCGGTAAATTTGTCATTTACCAGCTCCTTCCTTTTCTGAATGGACAGAGTCAGTGATTGGCACCATTCATAACTAAAGCATAGTAAACGTTTTACTATACTTCCGTTTCTGAATGAATGGGAGGCTCGGTACTCAACTATGCCTGTCCATTCATTCTGTGCAGCTGAGGTTACACAGATGGAGATTGAGGTCTGAGGTTTGTTTAGAGCCCTGATATCTCATCAAAGAGCAAGAAAATTACAAAAAAAATGTAAAACATAATAAAAATAAAATTGTAAAAGAAATAAAATGAAATGGTAAAAAAATAATAAAATAAAAATTAAAAACTACTGACACCAGTGAGGGATCTATCAGGATTGCAATGGTTGCAATTGCGACCGGGCCCTGGCATTTCACCACCACGTGATTCTACGCAGGAGGGCCGCCTTGTAGCAGTATATTTGCTATAGGGTGGTCCTTAAAGTGGTAGTAAACCCATCCGCATAACAGTTTAAAAACCAGTTACATTTCCGGCACGTGCCAGAAATGTAACACTCCCATTGGTTGTGCTCTAAACCAAACTGTCAAACCATCCAATGGCTGGTGTCATAGCTGATCACATGTGTAGTATCATGGTAGATTAAACAGAGGCAGAGATGGCAGCTTCCTTGGCTGAAAATGATAGGAGGGTTTACTACCACTTTAAGTGGTTAATATCACTTTAAATTCTTGGGTTGGATAATTATTAGACTCCAATGCTACTTAAGGTGACCACACACTATACAATCTGACTGAATATTTTTTTTAGAATTATCATCAACTGTGTAGTGCAAGGGTCTGCCTGGTTTGATACACATTGGATGGATTGTTAACCCCTTCCTTACCGGGCACTTAAACCCCCCTCCTGCCCAGACCAATTTTTGGCTTTCAGCGCTGTCGCATTTTGAATGACAATTGCGCGGTCGTGCGACGTTGTACCCAAATAAAATTTGCGTCCTTTTTTTCACACAAATAGAGCTTTCTTTTGGTGGTATTTGATCCCCTCTGCGTCATTTCTGATCGCCGCTATAAACAAAAAATGAGCGACAATTTTTTTTACTTTTTGCTAAAGTACAAATCCATTAAAAAAAATATTCATCAGTTTTGGCCGATATATATTCTTTTACATATTTTTGGTTAAAAAAAACATCGCAATCAGCGTATATTGATTGGTTTGCGCAAAAGTTATCGCGTCTACAAACTGGGAATTGATTTCTGGCGTTTTTATAATTTTTTTTTTTTTACTAGTAATGGCGGCGATCTGCGATTTTTATCGGGACTGCGATATTGCGGCGGACATGTCGGACATTTTTGACACATTTTTGGGACCAATGACATTTATACAGCGATCAGAAATTTAAATGTCCACTGATTACTGTATAAATGTCATTGGCAGTGAAGGGGTTAACCTGCAGGGGGCAGTGAAGGGGTTAAATATGTTCCCTGGCTGTGTTCTAACTGTGGGGGGGCAGGGCTGGCCGGGACATAACAGATCTCACTGATCCCAGTGACAGGGATCAGTAGATCTGCTATGTCCCCTGTCACAGAACGGGGAACCGCCGTGTTTACAACGGAGGTTCCCCGTTCTGAGGCTCCTAAAAGTGATCGGCGGGTCTCGGGCGGACATCGAGTCTGCCCGACCCACGGGCACGCTCGTGCAGCGCGCTGGAGCATGCGCAGTGGAGGACGTCCATGGACGTCCTCCCGGCATTTCAGATCCGCGCTGGAGCCGTATTTTGGCAATAGCGCGGATCTGAAGTGGTTAAAGTAGAACTATAGGAGAAACTTTTTTTTTCATTTTGGATAGAGTAGGGGAGGGTCTTAACCCCTGTCAGATTTTTTTTCGCCATCTGTGTCCCATTTCAGAGATTTCCCTTCACTTCCTGTGACCTGTCCCATAGCCAAACAGGAAGTGAGAGGAAATCCCTGTAAATCAAGGGAATTCCTTGGGGACCCTCAGGTCATCACTACTAGTGTCCCCATTGGAAGATTTCCCCTCTATTACTTTTCTGGGGACAACCCGAAATTTGGGTAATTTCTTTTACTTTCACTTTCAATGATAACGGTAAACAGGACCAATAGAGGGGGTGAATCTTCCCAATGGGGGGCACAGACAGCAATAAAAACTGACAGGGGCTCTAATCTATCTCTATCCAAAACTAAAAAAAAGTTTTGCTTTTAGTTACACTTTAAGGTTTGCCCACATATTATACCATTTCTTTTTCTTTTTTTAAATCTAAAGGATATTGTGCAGAGATCGTACAATTAGATTGTATAGTTTATGGCCAGCTTTACTGCATTTTATGTAAGTGTATTTTAAGTGTAGAAAAAGCTGCTGCTTCATGTCTGTTTATGTAGCTCTATCTATTAAAATGGTGAGGATGGGACATTACTACTGCAATGAAGGAATCATTTTTTTATGTAGATTCTGTATTTCACATAATATGTAGAATATATATGAAAATCAACCTTTTGTCTGGAATTCCTTCTGAAAAATAGCAATGTACTTCCTGGTATGTGATGTGCCTAGGCACCCCTGTCTATACAGTCTGATAGCTGTGTATCTGCAGTGTGAGATCTAAGGCACTGCTGGTCTCAGGAGTTCTGGAGTGAGAGCTGGAGATGTCATCCCTGTACTGCTTGCTGTAGAGCAGGGTTATGCAATTAGTGGACCTCCAGCTGTTGCAAAACTACAAGTCCCATCATGCCTCTGCCTCTGGGTGTCATGCTTGTGGCTGTCAGAGTCTTGTAATGCCTCATGGGATTTGTAGTTCTGCAACATCTGGAGGTCCGCTAATTGCATATCCCTGCGAGGGATCTGCACTGCACGGCTCTCCCTGCTTCTGCTTCATTCATTCTGTAGATCCGTGATTTGTAAACCAATTTGCAGTCCTATCAGGAGTACTGAGATCACAGGGGGGGGGTCTCTTAAGCCTCGTACACACGGTTCGACAATCGCATACAACAGGTCTTACTCACGTTGTATGCGATATCGATTGTTTGTATGCGCGATTAGAACAGTCGAACATACGACGGTCGTACAAGGGAGTTGTATGAGCAGACTAGAAAACTTGGTCGTACCAACAAGCTCTCATACAACCGTAGTATTGTGTACAGAGCAGTTGGTATAACAAGTTGTATTGTGCAAAACACGCATGCTCCCAAGTCAGGAATGGCCGGATGCTAATTACATGCACCTGAACGTTCTTTCTGTGCTTGTACGATCGTGTAGTGTAGTCAGTATGCTACATACAACAGCCAACATACGATTCGACACGGTCGTGCGTGCGATCGTTGAACCGTGTGTACAGGGCATTACTCAGCATCACAAAATGTCTTGCATTCTTTTCAATGGTTGCAAAGGCCTCTGGTTGGAGGAGGGGAGATTGCAACATTCATCTGCACCTATACCATTCACAGAGTACCTTGCATTCATTGGGGTTGATTTACTAAAGGCAAGTAGACTGTGCACTGTGCAAGTGAAGCTGCACTTATTTTCCCCAGAGTTTAGTAAATGTGAAGCTTCACTTTGTAGAGAATACTGAATCATGTGCAAGGGAAATAAAGAAAAGCATTTTCGCTTGCACATAATTGGATGATGGAAATCAGTTCTGGGGAAAATGAGTACAACGGCACATGCTGAGTGCACAATCTATTTGCCTTTAGTAAATCCACCCCAATATATTTAGACCCCATTCACGCTCACATACAATTCCAGGTGTCACACATATGCACATGTTTGCAAATGTGTTACATATTGTCCTGTGACATACTATACATTCATCTCAGGGGGGCTTCCCTTTATGCAACTAACACAGCACAGTAGCTCTTGCACCTTTTTTTGAGCTTTAGGCCTCATACACACGGGCGTCTGAGAAAAAATAAGCAAAACGTCGGGTCTGATGTTTTGGAAAAAATCTGCTCTTTTTTCTGCGTTTTGCATTGGCGTTAGTGAGCGTCGGCATCAATATAAGTTTTTTTAAAAAAAATCAGTCCTCTGCTATTTTTCAACCTAAAAACTTCGGCATCAAAAAACGCCAGTTAATGCCGGTACGGCGTTAGTGAGCGTTTTGCCGATTAGCGTAAAAAAACAGCAAAACACTACAGCCTCAGAACGCGCTGGTCCCGCGTTCTAGAAACAGCTCACTAACGCCGACGCCCTCTACTGCTCAAAAACGTCAGCGTCCTCCACTGATCTATGAAGAGAAGTGGGAGGGGCTGAGATCCCCCTGTGCTGACATCATAGGGGAACCTTGGCCCCTCCCACTTCTCTCCATAGATCATTGCTGGCCAGTACAAGGGATCACATGACCACACAGCGGCAGTGTGGGAAAAGGTATTTAGCCTTTTTCATTTAACAAAAACAAATACATTGTTGTTAATGGCAGAATGCCCAGTGGGGTATGGGTTAACTACTTGTTCAGTCTAGGGGCAAAAGCTGTAGTTACCCAGTCCTTCCATCCTCTGGAAAACCACATTCCCCCATGTTCAGTGGTGGACTGTTCCTTCCGTCCTCACATCCAGAGACATTCTAATGGTGTGATAGAGTCAGGAACAGTCCATTCACAAGACTGCTGGTGTGCAGGGGCGGCAGGGACCGGTCTTGCAGTCAGTGGGATTAGGTAAGTCTATCTCCGCTCCACAATCCCCTAGCCAAATAAGAGCAGCTACCCCATGCAGTGCAGGCACAGCCCACTGCATGGGAAAATATTACTTCTTTAAAGTATAACTAAAGGCAAAATTTTTTCGTTTTTGGATCAAGTGGACAGGGATTAGAAGCCTTGTCAAATTTTTATTTCTGTCTGTGTCCCTTAGAGAGATTCACCCTCTCTGTTTTTTCCTGTTTATATGTTACCACTATCATTGAAAGCGAAAGTAAAAGAAAATCCCAAATTTTGAGTTGTCCCCAGAGAAGTAATAGAGGGTAAATCTTCCAATGGGGACACTAATTCTGGTGAATTGGGGGTCCCCAAGGAATTCCTCTTTATTTGCAGGGATTTCCTCTCACTTCCTGTTTGGCTATGGGGAGGAAGTGAAGGGAAATCTCCCCAATGACAACATTGTATTATTTATTGTTGGAAGAAGTGTATTTATATATGTGTGTGATTTTGGATACTATTTTCATTCAATATTTGAAACTAAAAAAGATATTTTGTATTTACTTAAACTTGGTTGTGTTTGATACACCGCGTGTGCCCCGTGAAAGCAGTTTCCCTTTGGCTGCTATTCCAGTCACCTTTTTTCTTTTCTATGAATACATTTGCTGCAAGGACTGCACTGACTTAGTGAGTTGGCAGATTTCTACAGATTAAACCATTTTACCTCTTTATTAGCAATAAAAACGGGCAGGGGTTCTAATTCTTCTCCACTGTATGGTTTCATGAGATAAACACCGCATATTTTTTTTTATTATTATTTTCAGCATTTCAGAAAATTCCAAACATTATCTTGAAACATATATAATATATTTACCCTATTAGTTCCCGTCCCCTCCCTTCCGATAGCGAGATAGAGGGAGGAGGGCAGAACCACACAAAAAGAGAGAGAAAAAAAAATCCAAGGAGAGAGGGGAAGGTTGGGGGGGGGGGGGGGG
>BLSH010069052.1:15187-27387 GCA_018402905.1 Glandirana rugosa | reverse complement strand
CTGAGCACGCAGCCCGGGAGGCCAGGAAAGGGGTGGGGATGAGCAAGAGCCCCCCCCCTCCTGGACCATACCAGACCGCGTGCCCTCAACATGGGGAGTATGGGTGCTTTGGGGCAGGGAGGGCTCTGCGCCCCCCACTCCAAAGCACCTTGTCCCCATGTTGATGAGGACAAGGGCCTCTTCCAGACAACCCTGGCCGTTGGTTGTCGGGGTCTGCGGGCGGGGACTTATCGGAATCTGGAAGCCCCCTTTAACAAGGGGGCCCCCAGATGCCAGCCCCCCACCCTATGTAAATGAGTATGGGGTACATCGTACCCCTACCCATTTACCTGGAAAGAAATATGTACAAAATAAACACCACACAGCTTTTTAAAATATTTTATTAAATCTGCTCCGGCGGTCTTCTCCCCTCTCTGGCTCTTCTTTCTTCGGCTCTTTTGCGGGGTCTTTCATCTTCTGAGGGGCCTTCTTTCTTCTCCTGCTCTGCGGCGTCTTCTGCTCTTTTGCCGGTCTTCTCCGCTGTCCTCTTCCCTCTCTTCTCCTTCTTCTTCTTCTTCTTCCCATGTTGACACGACGCCATCTCCTTCACAAATGCCCTCTCCGCTCTGTGCTGTGCCTTATATTGGCACCAGATGACATCACCCGGAGGCCCCGTCCCATATGAGGTCACATCCTGGGGGTGGAGCTGTGACATCATGTGGGGCGGGGCCTCCGGGTGATGTCATCTGGTGGCCACACCCATGCCAATATAAGGCACAGCACAGAGCGGAGAGGGCATTCGTGAAGGAGATGGCGTCGTGTCAACATGGGAAGAAGAAGAAGAAGAAGAGAGGGAAGGGGACAGCGGAGAAGACCGGCAAAAGAGCAGAAGACGCCGCAGAGAAGGAGAAGAAAGAAGACCCCTCAGAAGATGGAAGACCCCGCAAAAGAGCCGAAGAAAGAAGAGCCAGAGAGGGGAGAAGACCGCCGGAGCTGATTTAATAAAATATTTTAAAAAGCTGTGTTGTGTTTTTTGTGTACATATTTCTTTCCAGGTAAATGGGTAGGGGTATGATGTACCCCATACTCATTTACATAGGGTGGGGGGGCTGGCATCTGGGGGCCCCCTTGTTAAAAGTCCCCGCCCGCAGACCCCGACAACCAACAGCCAGGGTTGTCGGGAAGAGGCCCTTGTCCTCATCAACATGGGGACAAGGTGCTTTGGGGTGGGGGGCGCAGAGCCCCCCCTGCCCCAAAGCACCCATACTCCCCATGTTGAGGGCACGCGGCCTGGTATGGTCCAGGATGGGGGGCGCTCGCCTGTCCCCACCCCCCTTCCTGGCCTGCAGGGTTGCGTGCTCGGATAAGGGTCTGGTATGGATTGTGGGGGGGGGACCCCACGCTGTTTTTTCGACGTGGGGGGTTCCCCTTAAAATCCATACCAGACCAAAGGGCCTGGTATGCTCCTGGAGGGGGGACCCCATGCCAGTTTTTTTTTTTAAATTTGGCGTGGAGTTCCCATTCAAAATCCCCAGAGCACAAAGTGCCTGGCATTGTCGGGATCAAAGTCGGATCCCTGTTCACAGACAAACGGTCTGACTTTGACCCTATGTATGACCGTAAATCGCACAGCAGTGTAGGATCAAAGTCGGACCGTTTTTTTGTCGGATAGTGTGAACCCAGCCTTAAAATGAAAGCTATGAGCTGATTGGTTGCCATGCACAGCTGTTCCAAATTCTGTCTGCTCTAGTTTTGATAAATTCCCCTAAGGGCTCATTCAGACAGGCCCTGAGACAGGTCCTGTATGCTGAGCCACTTTTTGCTGCATCTGCATCCACCAGAGAGCTTCAACTATAGAAGTGGGAGCACAGATCTCAATGCAGACATTGTGCGTTCAGATACATGCATCCCTTCCTGTCTGCGTATTAAATTTTGACATTCGACTGTGTCCATACAAATGCTGCGTCCCCATTTACTTGAACTGGATTGTCTGCACAAGGATGCACAGAACATCAAGTATCCACACACGGTACATGGCCATTACACTGGGCATGGACACATTCTCCATGTCAATGGGTCCTAATTGTGATGTGGGCCAGATAGCAGGAAAGAGTAGATGTTGGGAAATTAAAAACAGAAGTGTGGGAATTTTATTTATGAATCATACTTACCTAGGTAGATGGCCTGTCTCGCTGCTCCTGTTTGGCATTACTTGCAACAATTGATAAATTCCCCTATTTATGTTATGAACTCACCCTCCAGGGTCCAGGCAGGCTCTTCCTCTGCCCAGGCTTTAAATCCAGGCTCTTTCTCCCTGAAGCTGGAAGGTCTTTCAGTAGGGTGACCAGACGTCCCCGGTTTCAGGGGACAGTCCCTGGATTGAGGACACCGTCCCCGGACCAAATCTGTCCCTGGTTTTGTCCCCAGATTGGATTTGAACAATTTCAAAGACAGTCGGTGCAGAATTAAAAAAGAAAAATTCAGAATTACACACACCGGCTCCACTGCTCCTACTAGTTTAGGGGGGTGTATTTTTTCCATTATCTGTGGCCCTTTCTGATGATCATGTGCTGGTCAGAGCAAAGTAGAGGCGGCTCTAGGCTTCATGAGGCCCTGCTCACGCCCATAATGGGAAAAATAGGCCAAGCGATAAAAAAAATTACTTTTATAAATTGCATATATTAAGAGCTTTAAAGTGCTGGTGTCAGTACTCTCTATCTTGGTGCCGGTGTCAGTGTCAAATTAGGCGGTTGCGAGGCCCCTGTGAGTGTGAGGCCTTAGGCGACCGCCTAATTTGCCTAATTAGAGAGCCACCTCTGGAGCAAAGGGACTATTTCTTCTGTTTTCGGTGCATGCCCATTCCGCTCCCACTTGCATGTTCTTCTGCCTTGGCTCATGTCCCGGCCAGCCGTCTGCCTTTCTCATTGTCTTCCCCGGCGGAGTGATTTTCCTCTGCTCAGCTCCGCTCCCCACCCAGTAGTAGCCGGGGCCCGGAGAGTGAGACTTGAGAGGCTGTGAGGCGGCTCAGGCGGGTGGCAACGGTGACAGGCAGAGAGAGACAGCTGTGTCCAACAGCAGGAACAGAGAAGTGTCACATAACATGGCTGCTGATTTTGTTAACTTATTATTCATAAGTATAAGCACCCAGCAGCCATGTCATGTGACACTGTGACAGCCAACCAGAGCCATGATAGAGTGCCTGCTGCCTGTGTCTTATAATGCTGATGATTTTAACCAGTTGCCGACCGCCCCATAGCAGAGTTACTGCTACAGGGCTGTTGCACTGCGCAGGATCACATATATATATATATATATATATATATACGTGATCCTGCATTTCTGGGTATCAGCGGGTCTGGCGGACTCTATGTCTGTCAGTACCGTTCTGTACACAGGCAGAACAGCGGTCTCCCTGTGTAAACAAAGCAGATCACCGTTTTGTCAGTATGGAAGACATTGACCCTGTGTTCCTGCAAAGCAGGGACAGGGATCTATGCCTTCCCTTAGTAAAAGCACCTCCCCCACAGTGAGAAAACACTGGTTAGGAGCACATTTAATCCTTTGATCGTCCCTGCTGTTAACCTCTTCCCATCCAGTGTCATTAGTACGGTGACAGTGCATATTTTTTAAATTGATCACTGTATTAGTATCACTGGTTCCCACAAAGTGTCTCTTGTTGTCCAATTCGTCCTCCACAATATCGCAGTCCCGCCATAAGTCGCTGATTGCCACAATTACTAGTAAAAAAAATATGTCCCCGGATTTCATTTTAGAAATCTGGTCAGCTTATCCTTCAGGCACCCTCTTTCCTACTCCACAGGGCCTCCATGATTCCCCTCTCATAGTCCAGGGCCTCCAGACCCCTGCTGCCCTAGTCCAGGACCTCCAGACACCCCCTCTCCTAATCTGGGACCTCCAGGCACCCCCTCACCTAGTCCAGTATCTCACTTGTACCCCCCTATCCAGGGGCCTTTGCCACACCAACCACCTTTTCCTAGTCAATGGCCTCCTCTGCATCCACCGTCTTAGTCCAGGGCCTCCTCTGCACTCCTCTCCTAGTCCATGGCCTCCTTTACAGCCCACGCCAAGTTAGGAGCCTCCTCTGCACTCTGCTCTCCGAATCCAGGTCCTTTATCAACCCCACTTTTCAAGTCCAAAGCCTCCTCTACACCCCCCCCCGTCCATGGCCTCTGGTGTACTACCCTCCTAGTCCACGGCCTCCTCCGCATCCCCCAGTCCAGGGCCTCCTCTGCACCACCCAGTCAAGGACCTTCTGTGTACTTCCCTCCTAGTCCAGGGCCTCCCCTGCACCCCCCCCAACTCCAGCACCCCCTTTGCACCCCCCAGTCCAGGGCCTCCCCTGCACCCCCCCCAGTCCAGGGTCTCCTCTGTGCCCCCCAGGTCAGAGCCTCCTCTGTGCCCACCCCCAAGTCAGGGCCACCTCTGCACTCCCCAGCCCAAGGCCTCCTCTAACCCCCATCCGAGGGAAAGCCTTCCCAGAAAAGTGGAGGGTGTTGTGCCACAAAAGTTTGGGCAACTCCATGTTAATGCCCACGGTTTTGAAATGTGTATATTCATGTACATTATATACACTGCTGTACATGTACACCCTCCTACATATTCCATACCCCCTTCTGTACATGATATATACAGTTGTATATTATACACAGTACTTTGTGTATAGCCATATCCACTAAAAAGTCTGGACTAACCCTCTGCCCACTGCAGAGGCTAACTGTGTCAATTAGTGGCGGAACTACCAGGGTCACAAAGCTCGCACTTGCAACCGGGCCCTGGCATTCCGCCACTGTTGGGGGATCCCAGTGGGGTTGCTGGCTACAAGCTTAGAGCGTCTCTCTCATAAAGCCCAGAGCCTGCGCTGACAGTTCCACCTCCCTCCTCCCTCATATGAATGGGAGAGGAGAGAGTCGATCTGCTCCTTCTCCTCCCACCCCTATCCTCCTGTGTGCACCATGGGAAGTGTAAAGCTAAGCAACTGAATTTGGTGAGCAGTCACAGAGCGTGCTGGATGCATGTACCAGTGGGCACGCGGGAAGCAGGGTTCTGGGAGGATGCCCATGGACACCTTCCCAGAACTGGAAGCCCGGGGCTCAGATGGGGGGGGGGGGGTGGATGTTCAGGGTGGCCCTGTGTTAGGAAAAAGGACATTTTGCCAGCAAAACTGGCTGTTTTCGCGGTGGTGCGCGCTCGCACGTGCCGAAAACACCGCCAAATGGTGCTATTTAAGCCTGGAGATTCCTGCAATGGTTGCTGCTTGTTCTACAGCGTCCGTGACCTGTGAGCCACAGCTCCCTCCACCTGTTCCTGTGTTCGTTTGCTTCCTGTTTGACCCGGCTTGCTCTGACCTGTTGTTCGCTACCTGCGCCGACCCCGGCTATCCACGACCATCCGCTTGTCTACTCCTCTGTACCTCTGCTGCCTGCCCGTTGAACGAACCTTTGCTTGGACCTGGCTACCCGCCTGCCTGATCCTTTATACCTTCCTGCCTGCCCGTTGCCGACCCAGCCTGTCGACCACTCTTCTATCTGCACGTCTTCTGGAACCTCACTACATCATCAGTGACCATCCAGCCCTCGTGCCATCCCGCACTCTTGGCCCTCTGTCTACTCTACCAGGGGTCCTTGAATCGGGTGCGCAAGAGCGGTTGTTCCCTGCACAAGACAGACTCCACCACCAGGTTCGTGACACCCTGTATGGTTTCTTACACCGGGCCCTGAAGGTCCTAGTTACACCTCTGGTGCCAGTGTAGCACTAGATCTAATGTAGCATTTGCATTTTGCAGAGTAGAATAGGACTGACCAGAGAAGGATTACTTTGACGCAGTTGGCCAGTTTAAACGTTTCAATGTATGTGAACTAAAAATCACCATTTTTTTTATTGTAAAGTTTGCTAGATAGGATGAATTGCAGGGTTCACCCAGAATTTTTAGCGTTAAAATGTGGTCCACCTCTGTAAGACCTGCTAGAATATATACATGTAGAAGCTATTGGGATTTGAATACATGTATATCTTTCTTCTGTAGTCATTTCCAGATCCCATATTCAGTTTATCATTGCAGTCCCTATTATGCTTGAAAACAATACACTTTGATGTCTTCTCTGTGGGTGGATGGATGGATCCGCCAACTCACCATCCCTGGGCTGGAATAGCATGGAGAGGACGTTTGGCACCGGTAGTCCTCTATCCATGGAGGGAGTACAGAGCAGTGTGGAACACTCATCTGAACCTGGCTGTGCTGTAAGGGTGGCCATACATGGTATTAGAAGATCTCGCTCCAGAAACAATAAGCAGTTAGATAAATATCTGTCCTTGGACATGTTAGAACTGGCTGTGACCTTCTTGGTGACATGGCAGAGTAGCTGTGCTCATGGGACATTTAAATGTTTTTTTCTACACAAGACATGGATGAAAAGGGGCTCATTAACTCCAAGATTTACTAAGAAGTTAGTAAGTTGTGTAAAACTATTACTATGATCGCCCCCAAGATGAGCCCTACATGGCCTGACCTTTGCCTGATTGCTGTAGAGGCCGCTGGAATCAGACCCTGGCTGCATAGCTGTCCTTTCCCATCAAGCAACCAGAGTCCAGTTTATGCACCTGGAACAGTTGGAGCCGGTTCACACTGAGGCGACTTGTCAGGTGACTTGAGTCACCTGACAAGTCGTCTCCATGCAGTGCAATGGAACCGTTCTGACTTAGAAAAAAGTTCCTGCGCTATTTTCAGGGCGACGCAGCGTGACTTGCATTGACTTCTATGGATAGAAGTCTCCTTGCAAGCCGCGCTGAGGTCGCCTCGAGCGGGGCGACTTGCTTCGCCCTGCAAGTCGCGACGCTCCAGTGTGAACCGGCTCTCAAGAAATGATTTCTAATTAGCTGCTATTAAATACTGCAGCTTGCACCCCCACCCTGTATCTGGGAAACTATGAGGTTGATTTACTATAACTGGAGAGTGCAAAATCTGCTGCAGCTTTGCATAGGAACCAATCAGCTTCCATTTCATTTTTTTTGTCAAAGCTTTATTGAACAAGCTGAAGTTTGAACTGGTTGGCTACCATGCAGCGCTGCCCTAGATTTTGCACTCTCCAGTTTTAGTAAATCAACCCCTATATATTGTTGGACCCTCTGAATGTCATGTCTGAACTTGCAATACCAAATTTCATCCACAGATGTCGTTGCAGATGAAATCTGAAATGATGGTTTCCAACATGGGGGTGATCTCATCGGAAGCATCTCAGGCAGTTTTAATAAATCAACCCTAAATATACAGTATTGTTGGACCCTCTGAATGTCATGTCTGAACCTGCAATACCAAATTTCTGGCACAGCAGATGGAATCTTAAATTATGGTTTCCAAAGAGCATGGGAGTGATTTCTTCACCTTATAGGAGGCAGTAGGGTTGCCACCTCATCCCTTTAAACCCGAACACATTAATTACACAGGTTCTGTGGCTGATTAAGGTGGTAATTAAACTCACTTGGAACCTTATCTGCATTAAATTAGCCGCAGAACAACCTGTGTAATTCATATGTGTTCGGGTTTAAAGGGATGAGGTGGCAACCCTAGGAGGCAGCCATCATTTTTCTATGCAGATATCTAAAATCTAGCTACTCATCAAATATACACCATGATTCTTGGGCCTTTTATTCCAAAAAACAAAAACAAAACTGGTGACCCCAACCCATAGCAATTCATAGACTTCATGCAGTGTCTAGTACCAAAAAAAAAACCACCATAAAAATGTATTTAGAAATCACTTGAATCCAAAAGTTCATCGAGGTATTCCACCACATCTCCCTCATCGTCATCTACCAGGTTCTGCATGGCAAACTGGTACATCTCTTTTTGTTTGGTCGTGATGTTATAGAACAGGGTGGCTTCTGGACGGGGCTTGAAGTTCGACTCTGAAAGGCCCCATTTCTCCTTGTGGTATTGGTAGTAGACCATGTTCTGCTTCATGACATCATCATCGGGGTCAAAGAGTAGATAGCTTGCCGCGCAAGGGGCGGAATTCCGAACATCATTGAGTTTGTAGTAGGCAAACTGCAGATAGTGGTACATGGTGGCCACGAATTTCTCTACCACATACCCTCCGATGATAGGGGTGAGGTCACTCTCACATTTCAATTTGCATCTCAGCACTTCAATGTAGTGGTCAGCCACCGATGGATAGAAGTCCTTGAAGTCTTTGATCTCTCTAGAACCTTCGCAGGAGGCCGTGCATTCCTGGAAGGCCTTATAGAAGTCGGGTAAGGCAAGCTCCATGTCGGAGATGGAGGTTCTCCAGTTCTCTCCATTGTAGGCCCTCACAGCTCTGATGAACAAGTTCTCGTAGTTCTTGGTCTCCAGATCTTTGATGTGGTTCTCAGAGTCTGGCATACTTTTATAATAGGCCATGTTCCTCTTCATCATCTCATCATCAGGGTGCAACGAGAGGTAAGTATGGGCAGCTGCAACCGCCTTGGGTAAGTTATCGGTCTTGAAGTAGGCATATTGCAGGAATTTGTAGGGTTCACGGGCCTGGAACTCCAGCATAGTCTCTCTGCTAGGCTGAGACTGACGGAAGGCGGGGAGACCCTGCTTACAACGTTTCAGACATCGAGATCTCATCAGAACATCTCCAAACACCCTGAGCTCTGGGAAGTCATTGAAGCGACCTTGGGGCTGACTCTCATTTTTCAGGCCCTCCGGTGGAGGGTTGTCATCTATCCGGGCTGTACTGCAGTTTAGATTACAGAAGGCCTCGCTGTCCCTCAAGAGCCGGTATAGCCTCAAGCTTATTTCAAGGTAATGGACGCTCTCTGGCCACTTCTCGCTTGTATACTGATCCAGCCCGTATTTATAGGCCGACTCAAGGGGCATCAGTTCATCTCGGGGGTAACTTCTGAAGCTGTAGTGTTCATACTGAGCGTTGACTGAGAGGGCAAGGAGAAGAAGGGAGGCACAGTAAACCCAGTAGGCCATGTTGATACCGACTCAAATTCTGGCACTAGATGAGAAGAAGAAGAACAGGTAGGTGTCAGGAGATTTTCTTTTTATTTGCTGTATACATACATGAAAAACACATTTAATGTTATGTTTTGCCTTCCTTGGTTCATACCTGCCTCCTAAGGGCTCATTTATACTTGCTTGGACTTTAACACACATTAAAGCACCTACTGCTTCAACATGCTTTTTTGATGTGTTTTTGATGCTTCTGTGATGCTTCGATGATGCTTTTTGAAGCTCTATTGAAGCTTGGCAAATGCCCTGTGTGTGTTGATTTTCAAATAGTTTTAAAGGGGCCTAGTAGTACCCGAACTCAGCAGATCCCCAGCTCATTGGTACCCTAGTTCAGCAGATCCCCAGCTCATTGGTACCCGAACTCAGCAGATCCCCAGCTCATTGGTGCCCTAGTTCAGCAGATCCCCAGCTCATTGGTACCCTAGTTCAGCAGATCCCCAGCTCATTAGTATGCCTGTTCAGCAGATCCCCAGCTCATTGGTACCCTAGTTCAGCAGATCCCCAGCTCATTGGTACCAGTGGCGGCTGGTGGGTTTCTACTTTGGGGGGACGGGGCACTGACAGCTCCCCCCCCCGGGACTGACATAGAGCACCCCTGTTCCCGCCCCTTCCCCGTGTGTGGGACTGATGCACCCTGGAGGTCAGACACTTACTTGTTCAGGAGTGCTGTGCTGCGCTCTCATCTCCTCTCCTACTCTGGAGCGCAGGCATGCAGGCAGCGGCAGCTTCAATGTGTTTCCTCTTCCAAAGCGTCAGGCATCCAATAGGATCACCTGGCGCTTTGGACAATCGGGAACCAGGTCTCACTGACCTGCCTCCTGATTGGCAGGGAGGCACTGTAGTGTGAAAATAGCGGGAATTAATTCGCTATGGTCACACAATTTGGTGGGATCAATGAACACTCTCTGTGCCCCGAGCACACCCTTTTTTGAAGCCTATTAGAGCCACTAGCTCTAATCAGGTGCTTAAAAAAATACCACCCCCGCCCAAAGAATCCATGCACCCAGCATCCTGAAAGGGGCCGAGTGCATGGATTGGGGGAGGTGGCAGGGATAGGGGGTGGAGAAAACGCTCGTGCGCCCTTAATGCATCGACTGCCACTGATTGGTACCCTAGTTCAGCAGATCCCCAGCTCTGCTGATGGCCCGGAAACAAGGAAACGGTGGACGGCCGCACTCCAATGCAAACTCCTTTATTCATTAAAAAGACCACATGCAGAGAGTGGAGGACTACAAGTCACAGCAGGCTGACCCGTTTCACACCTTCACACTGTGTTTAATCATAGCCTAAATATCTGCACATAATGAAATATACTCTATATACGCTGATGACCCACTCAGTAGTAACCCCCAGCTCTGTTGATCCCTTGCTCAGTGAAAAAAAAACCCCAGCTCTGCTGATGCTCTGCCCAGTAGTAACCCTAAGCTCTGCTGATCCCCCATCAGTAGTAACCCCCAGCTATGCACTGTGTGTGAAATCTCTAGTTTCTCCTGCTTCGTTCCCCCAACTCTGCTGATCCTCGGCCCCTCAGCCCTCTCTCTGGTCCCAACTCACCTTCGTTCCCATGTTGCACACCATGTTTGCTAGTTGCTCCGCTCCAGTTTGGATCCTCACCTTCCTGCTGCTCCACACTGCAAACCGGATGTGATGTTTGACAGACAATCCCACACACGCTCTCACACACACATAAACTGGAAGTGACTGCTGATGACGTCTTTCCGGTTCAATGGTTCACAAGCTTTAATGAAGTTTGGCAAATGCCCTATGTGTGTGTTGATTTTTGTTTTAAAGGGGCCCAGTAGAACCCCAGCTCAGTAGATCCTCAGCTTATAAGTCTCCCTGTCCAGCAGATCCCCAGCTCATTGGTACCCTCGTTCAACAGATATCCAGCTTAATATTACCCTTGTTCAGCAGGTCCCCTGCTCAGTAGTACCCCCCAGCTCTGCTGAGGCCCCACCCAGTAGTAACCCCCAGCTCCACAGCTCTACTGATGCCCCACTCAGTAGTAACCCCCAGCTCTGCTGATTCCTCACTCAGTAGTAACCCCCAGCTCCACAGCTCTGCTGATTCCTCACTCAGTAGTAACCCCCAGCTCTGCTGATTCCTCACTCAGTAGTAACCCCCAGCTCTGCTGGTCCTTTGGTTTCCTGATCCCCCTCTCTCTCTGGTCCCTGTTCACCTTCTGCTGTATTGCTCCGACCCTGCACACTATGTGCGGCATTGCTAGCTTATCCTGCTCTGGTCCGCCAGCTCTGCTGATCCTCTGCCACTCAGCTCTCTCTCCAGCCCCCTCTCCCCTTTGTTCCCAAGTTGCACATCATGTTTGCTAGTTGCTCCACTCCAGTCCGGATCCTACTCATCCGTGCAGCACACCAGATGTGACGTTTGCACCAGACACTCCCAGAATATATACACACGTGAACCGGAAGGGACTGCTGATGAGGTCTTTCCGGTTTGCTTGTTGGTTTCCCAGTGCATCCTGGGATATCTCATACATGCAACATCTACAAAACAAATCTCAAATGCTTCAAGTGCTGTAAGTGAGCGTTGTCATACACTTCTATGGCTTTGAAGCACCAAGAAAGCAACATGAGGTATCATTTTGTAAGCAATGCAAACACAGCATGTGAACAGGACTGTAAGGGAACTATTTTATTTAGTGAGAGGTGCTTTGATTGGCAGCATAGAGTGCTATAAGGGTGTCCAATGCCACATTTTGAAGCAATTGTAAGAAGTGATCCCCTGGACCTTCCCAAGGAACAACAAACCCACCCAGTACAAAATCAACCTGTAAATGATTTTGGCAACGATTTAAACATTTTTTCCAATCAAACGGAAACATTCTACAAGTCTTCAATACTCAAGAATGTTAACGAAGTTTTACACCGTAACCTGTGGGAATATCGTGAGATACGACGGTTAGTTTCGTGGAGAGTGATTTATTTTATCAAGGGAATGTCAGGACAAGTGTACGACACAAACGTAACGAATGTTTTACTATGGAGTACAACGAAAGAACCACGAAGTTTCGGTATCTTCACATACTGTTGCGAGTGAATGTCGTGAACTTCGTAAACTCTAAACAAAACATCTACAACGTACATACTCTATAGGGTCCTACGTGACCCTTTGGTTGTTCGTTTGGCCTTTCTGGAGTAGTCGTCAGGGAAGGCCAAGTGCACACATATATAAGACCCTC
>BLSH010069052.1:2476-12490 GCA_018402905.1 Glandirana rugosa | reverse complement strand
CCTTTGCTTGGAGGGTTTGGAGACCCCTAGTTTAAAAGGAACCTGTGCTGAGAAAACAAGGGTTTTTGAACCAGAATGAGGGCCAGACAGACACTTTGAGTCCAAAGGTTTTTTACTAAAATTTGCTAATTACAACCGGAGAACATAAAAGATACCAATGCATTTCAGGGGCCAAGTAATACCCCCCCTAAGGACTTTAGCACTTGTCAGAATGTATATCAGTCTCAGAAAAAAGCTCTTGGATGTATCAATGTAGACCAGGATGGTGAATGAGAATGAACCAAGAAACTCAAGCCATCCGGCTCTATTAAAGCATCTGGTATGTGATACAGACCATGCTGGACTGGTGGTGGGTGGGTGGTTATGTGGGTGAATGGAAAGGAATTCTTCCAGTGGGTTGTGCCCATTATTAGATAATGGCAATGAACCCTTTTGGGGTTTGGACTTCTGCCTTTGTGCTACGGCCTTATGGTCATATCCACATGTAGACTTGGAAAAGTAGGAAGGAAGGAGCGTCCAGGGTCCAAAAAAAAATGCAAATTTAAAGGTAGGTTAAAAGGTGTTTATTGAAAGTTGCGACAAGTACATCATGCCAACACGTTTTGGGAGCAAGGTCTCCCCCCTTCTTCAGGGCTGTTGCTTAAAGCTATAAAATGGGAAAAGTTCCCAAGCCAGATATATATTTGGGAGGTATCAGAGAGACAGAGTGACAGCTGAGGTTGCAGGTGCAGCAATGAGGCCTTTATCCCGAAACGCGTTGGCATGATGTACTTGTCGCTGCTTTCAATAAACACCTTTTACCCTACCTTTAAATTTGCATTTTCTTGGACACGGGGCGCTCCTTCCTTCTTGCTTTTCCAAGGCATAATTAAATCAGAACGTCACAAATTGACCTTGAGTCCATGTCCCCCCCCTCCCGTGCAATAATAATAATAATAAAAAAAAATATCCTATGGACTTTTTTTTGTTGGGGGGGGGGGTCACTTTCTGTTTCCTTTTTATTTTATCCCGGCGCCCCGCTGGCATTCTCACCTAGGCAAGAATGACATATCCTGCTCCCGCAACCTCCTGGGATGTCCCCATTACATATGGCCTTAGGCTTGATTGCGTCGTCGGGGGCCAGGCTGCTTGAACCCAGCCTAGGAGGACCAAGATGTTGATGCCAGACACCACCACCGCAGATTGCTGTAGGATAATGCTGGATCTGCTAGACAGGCAAGTACAGTATGTGTTCAGAAGAAAACAGATCGGGAATGCATGCAAAATCATGCGATTTCCCAATATGCAGCTGCCTTTTAGCAAACGTGCTACAATGCCATTGATTGTTAATAGCACCCCCATGCATCTGCAAAGTTATGTGTTTTTGCATGCACCAAACTGCATGGTGCAGCAGAACCATGTGGTTCTGTGTGGTGCGTTTCTGGAAAAGAGTCGGCTTAGGTTTTATGTATAAAAAAAATAGCTAATTTTGGACCGCCCCATAGCAGATATACTGCTACAGGGTGGCCGTTCTGTGCAGAATCACGCATATATACATGATTCTGCACTTTCACCTAGGGGGCGCACATGCGCTGCCGGTGGGCCACTTCTGCTGTGATTACTCACAGCAGAAGCCACTCTTCGGATGCCAGGCAATGAATGTCCGCTGGCACCCGTCGATTGTTGGGCAGAGATTCAGAATGGGGCTCTGCCTATGTAACCAAGGCAGCGTTCTGTTCCGACAGGGAGGAAGGGATGGATTCTGTGTTCCTGCAAAGCAGGGAATAAAATCCATCACTCCCCTTAGTAAAAGCAGCACACATAGTACAGTAAAAAACACTGGTTAGGCACACATTAAACCAGTGTTTCCCAACCCAGTCCTCAAGGCACACCAACAGGTCATGTTTTCAGGATTTCCCTCAGATGAAACAGCTGTGGTAATTACTAAGGCAGTGAAACTGATCAAATCACCTGTGCAAAATGATGGAAATCCTGAAGACATGACCTGTTGGTGTGCCTTGAGGATTGGGTTGGGAAACACTGCATTAAACCCTTTGCTTGCCCCTGATGTTTAACCCCTTTCCAGCCAGTGTCATTAGTACAGTGACAGTGCATATTGTTAGCACTGATCACTGTATTAGTGCCACTGGATCCCACAAAGACCCCTATCACACTGGGGCGGTTTTCAGGTGCTTTAGCGCTGGGAATAGCATCTGCTAAGCGCCTGAAAACCGCAGCTTCTTTAAAGTCAGTGTGTACTTTCACACTGGGGCGGTGTGCTTGCGGGACGGGGAAAAAGTCCGGCAAGCAGCATCTTTGGGGCGATGTCGGAGCGATGTGTACACCACTCCTCCGCTGCTCCTGCCCATTGAAATGAATGGGCACCACTTTCAAAGTGCCTTAAAAGCGCTCTGAAAGCACCGCTAAGCGGGCGCTTTTAACCCCTTTTAAACCTCTTCTGGGGGGTTAAAGGAGCCCCACTAGTGGCACCAAAGCACCGCTAGAACTAGCGGTGCTTTACCGCTACCCCAGGTGTAGAGCCACTGTGAAAGGGCTTAAAGTGTCAATTAGTGTCTGATTGTCCACCGCAATGTTGCAGTCCCGCTTTAAGTCACTGATCACCGCCATTACTAGTATAAAAAAATAAATAGATAAAAATTCCAGTAGACCCTATAAAACATTTGCGCAAGCCAATCAATATACGCTTATTGGGATTTTTTTTAGTAGAAATTTTGATTTTTTTTACATTTTTTTTTTTATTGGATGTGCTTTAGAGCAGAAAGTAAAAAATATTGTCTTTTTTTGTTTATAGCGCAAAAATTAAAAAAAAAATAAATTGCAAAGGTGATCAAATACAACCAAAAAGAATGTGCCTATGGTGTGCCTGCAAATCCCTGTCTATTTTTTGAAGGATTTGTTCCTTCAATCCTTTTCTATTGAACAGGAAAGCAATTCTTGTTCAAATCGCAGGCAGTTTCCTGCACCGCAATAGCGTGAACTGAGACTCAAATCACATGCGATTCTCTGCAGTGTGATTTAAGCCCATTCATTTTGTATGGCTCAAATCGCAATGCACCCGCATGAAAACGGTGCATGCACTTTTTTTTTTTTTTGCAACAGTGGAATCGGATCGCATTGGATACTCACACCTATGTAATTTGATTCAGCCAATCACACTGCATTTTGCAACCTGTATTTGGAGTGTCATTGATTAACATTGATACCCACAGTGGTTCGCATGAATGGAGTGCAATTATGATGCAGTGCGGGAAATGCTGCGAATCCCGCACTGCATCAGTGTGAACGGGGACACGGGAATGTGGTGCGATTCCCGCCCGAATCACATGCGATTTCCAGCACTGCATCAGTGTGGACCAGCACTGACCTGGAAATGCTAACTGCCTGGCCGTCTCTAGGTCAGTACTTTCACAGCCACCACTGTTGCATCAGAATTCAAGAGTCGCAGACTGCGTTTTGAGACCTGTATTTGGGGTGTTGTAGACTTAACATTAACACCCGGGGAGGTTTGCATGAACGGAGTGCAATGCGGTGCGGGAAATGCACAGGAATCGCTGCGAATCCCACACCGCATCAGTGTGATCTGAGACTCAATGCCGACAATGGCAGCCCCAGTATGTTATTCCTTTTCCACTGACTTCCAGCCTTCAGTCGCACCGAACGCGGCTTTGAAATCGTGCGACTTCACTTGAGGCCGCGCGATTTCTAAAAACGCATGTCAGTGCGACTTGGAAGACATCTATGTGGCTTCCTGCACAGATCTCTATGTAAGTTGCACATGAACGTGCAAAAAGTACTACTTTCAAAATTGGTGCGACTCTGAAGGCGGCAGCAGACATATTGCCGACCCCCCCAAAAAAAAAAATACCACCAGCCGCCACTGGTGCAAGAACTACTTTTACAATTGGTGCAGCTCTGATGGAGTTGGAGTCGCACTGATTTAACTACTTCTGCAAGGTGCAACTTGTCATGCGATATGAAACTATCCAATCACATGACAAGTCGCACCGGTGTGCCCGGAGGCTCAAATAAGTAATGTTAGGAAGCCTTCGGTCACACTGAAGGCAGCTTTGAAATCGTGTGACTTGAAGCCGCAGGTTTTCTAAGCCACGTGCTGGTGCGACCTGGGAGACGCCTGTGCGATTTCATGCACAGATATCTATGCAAGTCGCACCTGAACTTGCAAAAAGTAGTGCAGGAACTACGAATTTGGTGCAAATGTGATGAAGTCCCACCGATTCGACCGTTTCCATAGGGTGAGACCTGTCATGCGATTTGAAACTATTCCCCCTCCCATAAACCGAAACATTGTTACAAAATTGAGCGCAACGTTTGATTGAGAGTTAGAAAACGAAGGAACTTACGTCCTTAATATGAAAGTTCAGAGGCGTCCCATGAAGTATTTACACCATAGCCAGTCCTTGATAATCGCCCCGCTAGTCCTTCTCCCCCCGGGAGCGTCAGGTTCCTGGGAATTGGGGGGCCACAGCTGAAGGGTCTGCTCCTCTCTGTGAGCTCTATACCACGTAGCAGGCCAGCCAGGCAGGCAGGGAGGGGGCTGCACTCACAGGAAGTCTATGAAAAGATCTGCCTGTTGCTGGAGGCGGAGATTTGAGAATGGAATTCCGAGAGACTGGGCTGGAAAAAAAAGGAAACTTTTCAAAAACTTAAAATAACTTTATTTGTCTGCCAGTTTTTCCCACGCAAGAAATATTTAGCAGGAGGGAAAGTGGGAAATGTTACAATTTTATGATCCCTTGTGAGACCCCGGGATGGGGACACCGTGTACACAGGCGGAGGAGGGGGGTCTAGGTGGATAATACTAGGGGCGGCCACTGGGGGGCAACCAGTAGCTCTAAGGCTAGGATCACATTACTGCAGTGGTTCTCAACTCCGGTCCTCAGGACTCACCAACAGGCCAGATTTTAAGTATTACCTTGGTGAGACGCAGACTAGAATACGGCAATCACTGAGCAGCAAATGCTATCACCTGGGATGTATTTCAGTTATCCTGCAAACCTGGCCTGTTAGTGGGTCCCGAAAATAGAAGTTGAGAATCACTGCATTACTGAGTGTCGAGAATGCGTGCAAAATCCGGGCACATAGAGCAGTGGTTCTCAACTCCGGTCCTCAAGTACCCCCAACCGGCCAGATTTTAAGTATTACCTTGGGGAGATGCAGACTAGAATACTGCAATCACTGAGCAGCAAATGATATCACCTGGGATGTATTTCAGTTATCCTGCAAACCTGGCCTGTTAGTGGGTCCCGAGGACAGAAGTTGGGAACCACTGCATTACTGAGTGTCGAGAATGCGTGCAAAATCCTGGCCCATAGAGCAGTGGTTCTCAACTCCGGTCCTCAGGACCCATCAACAGGCCAGATTTTAAGTATATCCTTGGGGAGATGCAGACTAGAATACTGCAATCACTGAGTAGCAAATGATATCACCTGGGATGTATTTCAGTTATCCTGCAAACCTGGCCTGTAAATGGGTCCCGAGGACAGAAGTTGAAAACCACTGCATTACTGAGTGTCGAGAATGCATGCAAAATCCTGGCACATAGAGCAGTGGTTCTCAACCTCAGTCCTCCAGTACCCCCAACCGGCCACGTTTTGGGAGTTTCTCTTAGATAAAATAGCTGTCTAAAATACCAAGCCGTTGAGCCCAGGTTCACATTGACGCTACTTTGAAAGTAGCGCGATTTCAAAGTAGCATGGCCAGCGAGATTTCAGGTGCTACTTGATAGACATCTGTGTGGCTTCATGCACAGAAGTCTATTGAAATCGCCAAAAGTGGTACAGAAACTACTTTTGGGAAGTGGTGCGGCACCGTAAAGTGGCCGTTGCGCCAATTTGGATGGTGCCATTGCGGGCAATAGCCACCGAATTGGCATGCGATTTGACATGGCAAATCGCATCAATGTGAACCTAGGCTTACTCTGATTTTTTTTCCAATTTTTTTTTTTTTATTGAAAGTTTTGCAAAACAAAACAAGATATTACGTAAAAGTTACAATCAGTCAAGAACAACATTTTCACACTTTTATCAGAAGTGACAGTCATAAAAACATGTTGGATTTTACATATAGTTGCTGTATATAAGTAAGAAGAACATATCTGTATCACTCAAGAAACATGCTCATTTAGGTCTATATGTCAGTGTTTTTCAACTCCAGTCCTCAAGGCACACCAACAGGTCATGTTTTCAGGATTTCCATGAGTTTGCACAGGTGATTTGATCAGTTTCACTGCCTTAGTAATTACCACAGCTGTTTCATCTGAGGGAAATCCTGAAAACATGACCTGTTGGTGTGCCTTGAGGACTGGAGTTGAAAAACACTGCTATATGTTATCAGGGCTGGTGCAAGGATTTCTAACACCCTAGGTCAGGGTTATGCAATTAGCAAACCTTCAGCTGTTGCAAAACTACAAGTCCCATCATGCCTCTGCATCTGGTATCATGCTTGTGGCCGTCAGAGTCTTGCTATGCCTCATGGGATTTGTAGTTTTGCAACATCTGGAGGTCCGCTAATTGCATATCCTTGCCCTAGGTCAGTGGTTCTCAACACCGGTCCTCGGGATCCACTAACAGGCCAGGTTTGCAGGATAACTGAAATTCATCACAGGTGATATCATTTGCTGCTTAGTGATTGCAGTATTCCAGTCTGCTTTCCCCCAGGTAATACTTAAAATCTGGCCTGTTAGTGGGTCCCGAGGACCGGAGTTGAGAACCACTGCCCTAGGTGAAACCTCATTTTGCCATCCCATTGGCCCCGTCCCTGACTCCACCCCCTTTGCCCTGACCTATCTGACCCCTACACTGACCTACCTGCCCCTAGGGTTGCCATATCATCCCTTTAATCCAGGACACATATTCATTTTACAGGTTCTGTGGCTGATTAAGGTGGTAATTAAACTCACTTGATGCCTCATCTGCATTAAATTAGCCCCAGAACAACCTGTGTAATTCATATGTGTCCTGGATTAAAGGGATGATGTGGCAACCCTACCTGCCCCCTACATTGGCCACCTGACCCTTACACCAGTGGTTCTCAACCCTGTCCTCCAGTACCCCCAACAGGCCATGTTTTGGGAATTTCTCTTAGATAAAATAGCTGTCCAAAATACCAAGCCATGGACTCTGATTTAAAGCACCTGTGCAAGATAAAGGAAAACCTGCAAAACATGGCCTGTTGGGGGTACTTGAGGACAGGGTTGAGAAACACTGACATAGAGAACATAGCACCCCCATGCATTTGCCAACAACTCCTTGAAATTTTCCACCTTTTGTCATGTTACAACCAAAAATGTAAATGTATTTTGTATGTGAAAAGTGTGGGGGGCATTTTTATTCAGCCCCCTTTACTCCGATACCCCTAACTAAAATGCATTGAACCAATTGCCTTCAGAAGTCACCTAATTAGTAAATAGAGTCCACCTGTGTGTAATTTAATCTCAGTATAAATACAGCTGTTCTGTGAAGCCCTCAGAGGTTTGTTAGAGAACCTCAGTGAACAAACAGCATCATGAAGGCCCAAGGAACACACCAGACAGGTCAGGGATAACGTTTTGGGAAAGTATAAAGCAGGGTTAGATAAAAATATCCCAAGCTTTGAACATCCCACAGAGCTCTGTTCAATCCATCAAATGGAAAGAGGATGGCACAACGGCAAACCTACCAAGACATGGCCGTCCACCTAAACTGACCGGCCGGGCAAGGAGAGCATTCATCAGAGAAGCAGCCAAGAGGTCCATGGGAACTCTGGAGGAGCTGCAGAGATCTACAGTTCAGATGGGAGAATCTGTCCACAGGACAACTATTAGTCGTGCTCTCCACAAATCTGCCCTTTATGGAAGAGTGGCAAGAAGAAAGCCATAAGAAGTCCCATTTGCAGTTTGCAGGAAGCCATGTGGGGGGCACAGCAAATGTAGAAGAAGGAGCTCTGGTCAGATGAGACCAACATTGAACTTTTTGGCCTAAAAGCAAAATGCGTGGTGGCAGCATCATGTGGTGGGGATGCTTTTCTTCAGCAGGGACAGGGAAGCCGGTCAGAATTGATGGGAAGATGGATGGAGCCAAATACAGGGAAATCTTAGAAGAAAACCTGTTAAGCCTCGTACACACGGGACAACGATCGTATACTACGGGTCGTACGAACAACCGTTGCATGCGAAATTGATCGTTCGTATGCGCGATTAGAACAGCCGACATACGACGGTTGTACAACGGGGGTTGTGTGAGCAAACTAGAAAACTTGGTCGTACCAACAAGCGGTCGTACGACCGTTGTACCGTGTGTACAGAGAAGTTGATCCAACAAGTTGTATTGTGCAAAACACGCATTCTCAGAAGTCAGGAACTGCCGGATGCTAATTACATGCACCTGAACGTTCTTTCTGTGGTCGTACGATCGTGTAGTGCAGTCAGTATGCAAGTTACACTATGCAACATACGATTTGAGACGATCGTATGTACGATCGTTATCCCGTGTGTACGAGGCTTAAGAGTCTGCAAAAGACTTGAGACCGGGGCAGAGGTTCACCTTCCAGCAGGACAACGACGCTCAACATCCAGCCAGTGTTGCCAACCTCCCGCAGCATTTTTTACTGGCAAAACATGGCAAATTTACTGGCGGAGCACATTTTTTACTGACAACCTGAAAAATAACATTACCCCTATTAAAAACGAAGACACTTGATATTTAAACACAACATGGAAACACTGACAATACCCATATCAAGTAGTTTGCCCCGCTTACACTTAAAGCGGAGTTCAACCCTAAAGTGGAACTTCCGCTGGTTGGATTCCTCCCCCCCTCAGGTGTCACATTTGGCACCTTTCGGGGGGGAGGGGGAAGAGGACGCCTGTCTTTAGACAGGGGTCCTTTTCCACACTTCCGGGAGCTCTGGCCGGCGGACGCGGCCGCTGACGTCAGAAGCCCGGCTCCCTCCTCCCTGCTCGCTCTGCTACTGGCCGCCTGGCCAGTAGCAGGGCGCGGCAGAGCTCGCGCATGCGCAGTAAGGTGCCCGGCGTGAAGCTGTACTGCTTACACGTCCAAGTTCCCTTACCCGCGATGGAGGCGGCTGCACCCGTCCCCCGATCCGAAGATCGGCGGCGGGTGCCGACATCGCTGGACTCCAGGACAGGTAAGTGTCCTAATATTAAAAGTCAGCAGCTACTGTATGTGTAGCTGCTGACTTTTAATTTTTTTTTTAGCCCTCGGACCTCCGCTTTAATTTTAATTAATCTGAAACTTTTTTTTAAGTCCTGTGACTTGAACAGGACCGATCACACAGAGTTGGAGCGGTGGGTTTGGCTGGTTGTTGAGATTTGCTGAAAATGTCCTTAGCCTGAAAAATCAAAACAAAAGCAGCCAACACATGGAAGGACAAGTAAGCTGCAATATATTACATCCTTGTTTTTGTGTTTAGTTATGCTGCTTTGTCTCTTGGGAATTCGCTGAGGACATCATGCTGGTGTAGGTTTGGGGATGAATAAAAATGACAATATCCATATCTATAGTGTGTGATATGATTCTATAGCTTTCTATTCTAGTCCATTGCTACAGATTAGAGAATGCTTGTAGAATTCTCCTTACTGTCTTGTCCATTGAAGAGACACAGGAAGTTTCATACTATGGGGTTATACTGATAACAGTAAAAATAAGTAGGGGTTTGGATGTGGTCGTACTACAGGAGTCGCTTAAGGGTTCTCTGTTTCGTCGTATTGATTTGTGTTTTTGTTCCTACATTATATAACGTCGAATGAACAGGAAGGTACACAACCGACGAAAACAAAACTAAAAAGTCCGATTCCTGTAAAAGTCGTTTAGAGTTGTTGGTCGGTTTGGGTGGCGAGGTTGAGACACACTAGCCAGGACAAGTTCAGTGTCCTGAATTTTTTTTCAAAGTCTAATTAATTTTAATTTCGCCTCCAGGCTCCCGATTTTTTTTTTAATTTTCAGTCGTCGATGTGTATGTCATCGACGACTGAAAATTATAATCCTGTGAATGGAC